>QRDG01000076.1:0-144516 GCA_012064385.1 Puccinellia tenuiflora | reverse complement strand
TAATGATATGACTCCGTTATCAAGTGACTATAACAAGTCCATGGTTAGGAAACTCTAACCATCTCTTGACTAACGAACCAGTCTGGTAGAGGCTTACTAGGGACAACTGGTTGTTTATATTCCACACAGGTATCATGTTTCCGGTTAATACAATTATAGCATGTATAATAAACTATTATCATAAACATGAATATGCTAATAAACCATTTTATTATTGCCTCTAGGGAATATTCCCAACAAGTGGTGCCTCCCATTGAACTGAGGCGAGGTGCGATTCACGCACCTTCTTACTAGCCTTGTACACAGCCACAACATCCTTAGGCGCACGAAACTGGCGTGAGAAGTGTTCTGTAGAGCCGCACCGGTAGCCGTCCTGAGGCCTCTGCTCCCCCTTGCCTGGCTGATGCTGCTGAGCCTGGCGAGGAGGGCGAGGTGCCTTCTTGCCCTTCCTGCCCCTCTTCTTCTTGAGAGTCGCACGGACCTTGAAGGCATTAGCATGGGCCTCCTAATGAAAACTCGCCCCAAGTGGCTACGCGAGAGAGTTCTTTCGCAAGAGCTCATCCTACGCCTCCTCCACCTGGAGTATGTCCACAAGCTCTGCATACTGCGTGTACTTCCCCAGGCGAAAATTCTGCGAGGAATGTACAGCATTGGGGTGGAAGGTAGAGAGAGTTTTCTCAATCTTCTAGCTGTCGGTAATGGTGGTACCACATAGATGAAGAGAGGTGCAAATCCGGTCCAAAGCCAAATTATACTCTTCCACTGTCTTGAAGTCGTGAAACCTCATATGAATCCACTCCGCCTCTGCCTGCGGGCCAACAGTGTACTTTAGTCGCTCGAAATGCTTTTTGAGAGCATTCCAGAGGTCCAAAGCACTCCGTTCTGCCATGTACTCGTTTTTAAGAGTACCACAGAGATGGTGACGCAGAAAATGCACAGCTTGGGCATTCTCAGCGGGGGTAGCATCACTTTTGACGTGATCGGCCCCCACGCTAATTGCCGATGTCATCTATTTGGATGCGAGGAAAATCTCCACATCTGATGCCCAAGTGAGGTAGTTCAACCCATTTTGTGCTAGCTCGGTGAACTCGCGGTTGACGATTCCAGCCATCTGCGATTTATGCTAGACGTATTAGATTACAGCAGGTAATCCATTGCATAAATGTGATGAAGATACATTTGTTCATTAACATGGCATTCCAATATTTGAAAGAAATGACGGAAACATGTTAAGCGCATCCCAAATGTGAGAAATTGGCCCTAAAATTGACTTTTCGAGATTATTTTAGGCCCAAATATGCAATTTCAGCAAAAACAACAGTTTTCAGGGGTTTAGACGTGAACATAGCAGGAATTAAAATTCCATGGAACCTTGAAAACTGAGGGCTAAAATGCAAGTTTCCTCGCGCAGCCGCTGTCGGTCCGACCCGAACGGCAGCAGGCCAAAAAATAGGCCTCGGCCCACTAGCCGGTCCACCCAGAGGCGCATTCCGCTTTTTTTCTTTTTCTGTTGCAGACACGGGCCGGGACGGCCCAATCTCGGGTGCGCCTAACGGGCCGGCCTGCTGTGCCCGGCTGCCTTCTACGGGAGGCTGGCGGCTAGGGTTCCAGCCGCCCGTCGCTGGGAGCCAGCGGCGACATGCACGCCTGTGCCCAGCAGGGCTAGGCCACTGCAGCGCATCGGGAGCAGGCCGGCGGAGACCAGTTGTAGGGGGTTCGTAGATGAAAAACAAAAAAAATCTATCTAACGCAACACCAAAACTAGTCAGGATCTATCTATTAGTAATGCGGTTACGGGACAGTTTCGGCGACATACCTCTTGTAGACCGAAAGCGTTTAACGTTCGAGAGTGAAAATGGATGATGTAGTCGAACTCGAAGCCGACCTCAAGGTCGTGACGATCCTGGCGGGATGACTGGCGCCGCAATGGCACCCCCGAGTACTCACACACGGACGGTGTATGACGACGACTCCCGGTCCCTCCGGTCCAACCGAGCTTGCGGAACTAGATCTTCTGGTGGAATTCCGGCAGCACGACGGCGTGCTGCGGGGAAGATTTCCCTCTCGTGCGTGGCCCTTACTTGGGGCCACGGGATACGAGAGAGGTGGAGAGGTGGCGGAAGGGGGTACCCCTCCTCCTTAGCTCCCCCATGTGGGACTAAAGAGAGGAGGAGGTGGGGGGTGCGGCCAGCCATGGGGCAGCCGTGGTGGCCATGGACCCCATCTGGCCCACCCGCCCCTTTCCCTGAAAGGGTTGGCCGACCCCCTCTTGGGCCCTTCCTTCCGGAAGTGGCCCATTAGGTGGGCTGCCCCCATAAATTCGAAATTAAACATTTTAATTCAATAAATAACTTCATTAAATCAATAAATAAAACATATATTCTCATTCCCTTTGCTATCGCGATACTGACTTGCCCGAGATCTGATCATCCAGCATCTCCATGCTTAGTTCTATCTCGTTACCAGTCAAGTCTCATTCAACTCGTTTCCGTGTTCTTTCATCCCCATGACCTAGTCATACGCTGCGCAGCTTATTTGGATGAAGACTCACCGAGTGGGCCCAGAGTATCTCTCCATCACGCGGAGGTGCAAATCCCGCTTCTTGATACATACTTCTCAACATATTACCTTTGCATACCTGAGCTGCACCTTTATGATCACCCTGTTACGGTGTGACGGTTGATACTATCAAGGCATCCTCCGGTGATTGTGATAGGATTATTATCTCACGGTCTAAGAAATAATTACCACGTTTCCAAATCATTACAACGGTGAACTTCGTGACTTGATCGCGTTGTAATAATCGCTATTGGGTAACGTCCATCACTTTCATTCACCTAATGAAATGACTCCATTGTCAATTGGCATAAATGCCCATCATTGGAAAACCTCAATCATCGGTTGACCAATGAACTAGCGTATCCTTATACATGCCAGGGGACCTGGTTTTTTATACACCACACATGTATTAATGTTTACTCTTAATACAGTTATAGCATGGTATAAAACCTATTATAAACTTTAATGAGACATTACAATAAACTCATTTATTTATTTGCCTCTAGGGCATATCTCCAACAGTCTCCAACTTGCACTAGAGTACAAATAAACTAGTTGCATTTGTTACCAATTTTTGTACCACACTTGACTTGTGCTTCCAGATCATGTTTGCTAGTGAAAGAGGTTGATCGTCAATGGCCTGTACTACTCAGATCCATTTATTCTTAGCGAAACTTTAATGTCACCTAAATTGACATTACCTCATCATCTCCATGATGAACCTAAAAAATGCTTGTTTGTAGAGTGAGACCTTTTGTTTCCTCTATGCTCACATGATCCTTGATCATTCAGACGGAATTTAATCAACGTCATATGCACCAGAAACACACTCAACCACGAAACAAAATTTCCTCAACTTTAAACAACATATTTTGGCTAATCCTCAAAGTAATCATATACTTCTATGCAGACTTCAAATCGACAGTGTTGTTTAAACCACTTCGATGAATGAACCATGCTTTCGTTGCGCTCTTCTGATTTTACGAGTTTTTCATTCTAGTTTAGTGTGAGGACTTTATAACAATTATATCTAAGTCCACCAATCTCTAGAATTATTTCTCGTAGCTCTACCTCTTAGACGCTAGAGAAAATTACTCAACTCCTGTTCAGTGAATTACTCCTAATCACTTCGGAACATGTTCCTGGGTCACATTTCGTCAAGTACATAATATGGTTTTATATGTTAGCATCTATAAATCAGGCATAGTTCCTACAACATATCTCCCAGCCACTATTATTTTGCATTGAGTTTCAACTCAATATTCTGCCCAAATTTTACAAGTAAGAACCTCTGTCATTTACTTGATCCATTTAGAACTCCTTCTGAATCTTATTTAGGCAAATACTACTTGACTTAATCTATCTATCTGGATAGATGTTCAATTTATAAACTCCTTTATTAAAATTGAACTTATACTTCTAATACCGATAATACCACCAACATTCACATTATGCCCACTTGCATACAACAATGTTGTCAAGATCCCACTCAAATATGTTACCCACATGTCAAGTCATGAAAACCCTAATTGGCTCCCACTTAAAAACATGTTACCCACATATTTGATCATGGAGATCAAGTTGCTCCTCTGTCACACATATATTTATATCAATCAGCTCCCACTCAAAATTTGCAACTGCAAATTCCTCGACATTTTGGACATTTCCAAAATTTTCTTGAACAACTCTTCAAGTCGAGATTTCCATATACGACACACTAGTACCATGCTAGTGACAATCCAACAAATGCAAACATCACCTTATTTAAGTGATTAACCAACTCTGAATTTTGTTCAATATACACTTCTTGACAAAATGAACATTGCGTTGTTCTTAAGTATTATTTCCTTTCTTTTAACTCAGTAAAAGATATCAAGTGATAAAATCACTCAACGGGATCAAGCAAAAACTTCCTTTGCGATCCTATACTTAAAATTGGATTTCTAATGACTCCTAGTCATTATCGTATTTCTGGTTCACTATTTATTTTGTAGTTCGTAGGTATGTCATGTTTCTCGGACATGACATGTAAATCATGAATAATCAATTTGCACCATGGCAAAGATTTATTCCTGAATCCTACGGCCTTATCAGTAAATCTTCAATCGGAAATATTATCATCATCATCAATTTCTCCTTTATGTGTAAAGTACACATTTTACCGGAACACATTCCGTTGCACAATTCGACACTTCGAAGGCGAGGTGATTAACCTTATTTCAGCTTTTACTATATTTAATTCCAGCAACCTTTTATCATGACAAATCCTTCACGATAAAATACCAACCTTTTATTAAATACTATATTTACCCTTCTTTGGTTTTGGTGGAAGGCGCATTCACAATCGTATGTGAATATTCTACAAAATTTGTTTATTCGCTATAGTTTCAAATTATCATAACTTTGAAATTACCACCTTCCATAATTCATATGAATGCGTTTCTGCGAATAACACATAGCCCTTGAGAGGGGTATTTTGCTATTTCTAATTGATATTTTAAATGATATTATTAAACCTGCTAAGAGATCGCTTTATCACCACACGATATTTCAATAAAGTGTGATTCCCAATATTCGAATAAATCAATCGCACTGAACAATTCAAAAATTGTATTTCATGAAACTCTTTTCATAGACCCTCATGCTAAAATTATAACTCAAATATCTTGTCACTTTGATGAAATCGTAAAGACTCAATTTTCTTGTTAAAATTAATATCCATTAATCCGAAATTCCCTTTGATCTCTATCAAATATTTCCAAGTCACAATTCAAGTAAACCCATCTGTTTTACTTAGATTTGAGATGGAGTCCTCAAAATAATGATTCTCATTTATTTGCTAAAACAAGAATTAATCACAGACGACTTTTAGCAATTTACGGCACACAGGGTGTGGCGTTTTTAGTCATATTGCCCATCGGGGCAAACGAGGTATATGTGTTTTACACATTACCACCAAGACTAAAACAGCGTCGTGAATTCATTATTTTGGCTTCGGAATTTTCTTAGCACGATTTATAAATGTTCCTATTTATTTATCGTCAAGATAAGAATAACATACTCATAATCGAAATGTGACCACAAAAGATATTTATTCATAATATGGAACATCGTCTTTACATGAATAACTGTCTTGCGAAATGCAAAACACACTAATATAGTCCACACTCTAATCGATTAGAAAATTTACTCAAATCCTCTAATCGAAACGATGAATGTATAGGAAGGGCGTCTCCAGCATCAACTCCTTGATAGCTCCCAATCATCCATTGGCGCCTTGTCCATTCCAAGCCACATGCAAAGTCGGCTCTGTTTTCATAAAACAAGAATAAGTATCAAATACTTCATAAAACTACAGCAAATGTGAATGGAAAACATTAATAAACTTGTATATCATATATACCTTCTGGGTCGATGATTTATGCTTCTATTGGTTCTACTTTGGCGGTCCCCAACCGAGCTCGGAATGTAAAGAAAGTGAACTGTTCTCCTTTCATCACAAAATCTCTGACGTAGTTCTTATAGCTGAGGGGAAGTGAGTGCAATACCACATTTATCTCCATCTCATCACTCATCAAGTAGTCCCAATCATAAGTGAGGCGTCATTGGATTTCATGCATCTTCATCAAGTGTTGGTCCAAACATATCTTTTCTTCCATCATGGTTGAAAGAAATTCGCTCAGGCACTCGAATCTAATCGCTCTGACTTGCGCTGCGAAAATTACTTTAAGTTCAGCGATCATATCACTAGCACTGGAGTGGTTGAATCAGAGTGCATGCATGTTCTCATCAAGGTCTCGACGCAGCAGTAGACATCACTGCGAGATCATGCCATTGCTCATCGTCCTCCTCACTTGCAGAATCACCCGGTGGATCTCCTAACGGTTCTTCTAACACAAAGAGCAAATTATTGGACTTGAGGGTGTCCATCAGGCGGTAGTACCATCCGGCTAGGTTGGACCCATTGAGGCGGAGATCCTCAAAGCAGAAAAATGTGCGAAACTCGAAATTCATAGTCTACAAGGATTTTTGCAAAGACGATTTAAAATAAAGTCTTATAATATGAGTTCAATTATAATCACATTATAAAATAACTCCACTAAGACAATCATCTCTCAAAACGGTCTTAATGATTACACGATCCTTATTCACCATACAACTCCCGATCGGCATGGTCGGCTGCATGACTGCAAAGGTGGACATTACAATGTCGATCGCAACATTCATGCAACTCATGCTTGATCTTTTCGATCCCTTGTGCTCCGAGGCCATGCCTATTCATGCTAGGATCGCCAATTTAACCTTAGTATATTGTTGTGCATACATGGCTTACACCCACCGTATGCGAACGCAAATGTGTTTGACACCCGATCGTCACGACCTGCCTCCACAATGGCGAACTTTCTTGGTGGTGCATACAAAGGGAGAACACTTTTAATTGGTATTAAAGTGAGAGATTTAACTTATATTACTACCGTCGTATATCTAATACAAGCAATATAAGCACACAATTTAACATCAAATGTCATGCGATATGATATGGTGTCGCGCCTTGATTTCCATCGGGGCGCACCGGCATGATCTCCATCTTGCTCCGGCACAGGGTCTACGGGGCCTCCACCATGACGGCTAAATATTTCGCATAATACTTACCGTACCACATCATATCACTCGCCCCCCTGCAAAATAAAGTTAGACGCCTCTACTTTATCTATTTGCAAGTTTTACGTGGCTGCATGGGCTTATGTAAGAGAACCACACTTCTACCTACGAACTTCAACCACAACGCCGATAAGATATTTGTCTCTATCACACCCCTTTCGGGGCCCTCCGTTGAAAATGCCATACCACCAGTGCTAGAGAGACAGACACCCGCCAGCCGCATATATGGTACAAGCCATATGTCAATTGCGGAACCAGTCTCGCGTAAGAGTACGCGTAAGGTCGGTCCGGGCCGCTTCATCAAGCAATTCAACAATATGAACAAGTGCATGTGATAGGGTAACAAATATAGAATCGACGCCCACATTCAACATGTGTTCTAACCATACCAACAATACTACGCATAGATCGGCTCTGATACCACTGAAGGGGTTCATAGACGGAAAACAAAAAAATTCTATCTAACGCAACACCAAAACTAGCCAGGATCTATCTATTAGTAATGCGGTAATGGGACGGTTTCGGCGACATACCTCTTGTAGACCGAAAGCGTTTAACGTTCGAGAGCGAACGTGGATGATGTAGTCGAACTCAAAGCCGACCTCAAGGTCGTGACGATCCTGGCGCGATGACTGGTGCCGCAATGGCACCCCCGAGTACTCACACACGTACGGTGTATGACGACGACTCCCGGTCCCTCCGATCCCACCGAGGTTGCGGAAGTAGATCTTCTGGCGGAATTCCGACAGCACGACGGCGTGCTGCGGGGAAGATTTCCCTCTCGTGTGTGGCGCTTACTTGGGGCCACGGGGTACGAGAGAGGTGGCGGGAGGTGTCGTGGGATTAATTGGATTTTCTCCAAATTTTTTTGGCTTAATTAAAATCCCCACGTGGCACTTGTATATATAGGTGGAAGGGGGCACCCTTGCTCCTTAGCTCCCACATGTGGGACTAAATAGAGGAGGAGGTGGGGGGTGCGACCAGCCATGGGGCAACCATGGTGGCCATGGGCCCCATCTGGCCACCCGCCCCTTTCCCTCAAAGGAGTGGCCGGCCCCCTCTTGGGCCCTTCCTTCCGGAAGTGGCCCATTAGGTGGGCTGCCCCCATAAATTCGAAATTAAACATTTTAATTCAATAAATAACTTTATTAAATCAATAAATATATATAATTCACCAATTAATATATTTAATTATTATTTAATTTATTTATTATAATATATAAATATTTAATTCTCCAATTAATTATTTATACATTATCGAATTTATTTCCACCAACATATGAATATATAATTCACCAATTAATATTCACATAATATATAAATTCCCGTGATTCCGAAACTCCTTTCGGATCACTCCGATACTCCTTCGGATTTCATCGGAACTCTTCCGGTTCTCACCTTACCTATCTTCGGTAATTCCAATACTACCAGAACGATCTCCTAGCGTCATCAAACCCTTAAGTGTGTTACCCTACGGTTCGGGAATACTCCAGACATGATCGAGACTCCTCTCCGATCAATGATCATCAGCGGGACTGGGATGCCCATAATGACCCCTGTGCATTCCACGAAATAACTTTGTCGTTGAACCATAAACATATATTCTCATTCCCTTTTCTATCGCGATACCGACTTGCCCAAGATCTGATCATCCAGCATCTCGATGCTTAGTTCTATCTTGTTACCGGTCAAGTCTCATTCAACTCGTTCCCGTGTTCTTTCATCCCCATGACCTAGTCATACGCTGCGCAGCTTATTTGGATGAAGACTCACCGAGTGGGCCCAGAGTATCTCTCCATCACGCGGAGGTGCAAATCCCTCTTCTTGATACATACTTCTCAACATATCAGCTTTGCTTACCTGAGTTGCACCGTTATGATCACCCTGTTACGGTGTGACGGTTGATACCGTTAAGGCATCCTCCGGTGATAGTGATAGGATTATTATCTCACGGTCTAAGTAATAAGTACCACGTTTCCTAATCATTACAACGGTGAACTTCGTGACTTGATCATGTTGTAATAATCGCTATTGGGTAACGTCCATCACTTTCATTCACCTAATGAAATGACTCCATTGTCAATTGGCATAAATGCCCATGATTGGAAAACCTCAATCATCGGTTGACCAATGAACTAGCGTATCCCTATACATGCCAGGGACCTGGTTGTTTATATACCACACACATATTAATGTTTCCTCTTAATACAGTTATAGCATGGTATAAAACCTATTTTAAACTTTAATGAGATATTACAATAAACTCCTTTATTTATTTGCCTCTAGGGCATATCTCCAACACCAGTAGCCAGCCGTGCGGGCGGTGCGGGCGGCGCACCGGTCGGCAGGGCGTGCGTCCAGCGGCGGTTCATGCGACTGGCGGTGGCGGGCGGCGGCTAGCTCTCGGCTGCATTGTGCTGCGGCGGTAGGCGGCGCCAGCAGGGTGAGGCAACGCGCGGCGGAGGCCAGCTCGCGTAGGGGGGCGTGGCGGCCGGGGCGCGATGCATGCGACAGACGCGGCGAGCACGACGTATCTTGATGATGTGAACGCGAGCGGCCGCGGCGCGCACGCGCAGCCAGCAGGGCTTGCGTCGGCGCGGCGTGGAGGCGCGCGTGGCAGCCGTCCGGCGACGCGGCGTCCGGCTGCTCGTCGTGTGGCAGCGGAAGGCGGGCGAGCACGCGGGCGGCGGCCTTCGGGCGACGCGGCGTGCAGCCGGCGTCCGGCTGCTCGTCGTGCGGCAGCGGGAGGCGGTCGAGCACACGGGCGGCGGCTTTCCGGCGACGCGGCGTGCGGCCGACGTCCAGCTGCTCGTCACGCGGCAGCGGGAGGCGGGTGAGCACGCGGGCGTCGTTCGGTGACCAATGACGCGGCATGCGGCCGGTGTCCGGCTGCTCGTCATGCGGCAGCGGGAGGCGGGCGTGCACGCGGGCGGCGGTCGGCCGGCGACGAACGCCTCGGATGTCAATTTTCATCGTCCGTTCATCTGGAATCGAGACGGCGCGTGGCACATCTGGTGCATCGCGGCGGTACCGTGATCATCTGGATCACGTTCGTGTACCGACTCCCTACAGTGTAGTCATCAAATCCACTCATATTGCGAGATCCATCGACATTGGTCGGCGACATCAGGTCTGCTCAGATCTCGCGAGGGAAATCCACACCGTAGGTACAAAGATAATCCGAATAAAGCAAATTGCAAAACGGAATCGTAAGAAGATGGGGGACCTTTTTTGCCATCGGATCGGATCTGTATTATACCTGCGCGATCAACTACGAGAGCCTGCTTGAGGTAGGCTCGATGCAGATCAGTTGGTGGAGCGATACGTGCTGATAACGTGTTCCAGAACCCTTGTCGGCGAGTCCGGTCCAAGGTTGTGGAGCGAGAGCGTAGTCGAAATAGTCGTACACACGGCACAATCACAGATGCGAAAAGTAAAGGAGACACGGGAAAATAGTCTGGACTGATCTTTATTAATCAATATGTCTCTCTTCATACAATACACAGGTATATATAGACGCAGAGGGGTTAGATGAAGATGAACCAACTAGAGGGAAACCATCACCCCAAGAAAAGGTGGGCCCGCACTCGTGGCGTATGGGAGGTTTCCCAACATTAACAACCAAACCAATTTCGAATGGCCGATATTCTGTAATTAAGGTCAATTTAGTGCTGAGTGGAGCACCCTTCCTGTTCCTCTCATCGCTAAACTGCCTCAAGCCAGTGCGCATCATGAATGCGTCGGCAGACGCCAACTCGTAACAGAACGGTCCGTCGACCTTGTCGGCTTGGCAACAAAACAGTTCCGGAAAGAAAGGGGCCTGAGCTGCCGCGCTCTCGCACCGGCCGGTTTCGGCCGGGCAAGAGACTGCCACCGTGCCACGGCCGGAGTCACGGAGAAAGGTCGTGGCCGTCTTTAATAGTAAGTGGCAAGCTTCTCCTTCTACCGCCCCACCAGCTGGTGCATATACGGTGGCGAAAATGGAAAGGAAAGGTAGTTCTTGCTTTGGAAGAAAGGGATCCTAATCTAGATAAGGTTTCGCATATACTCCGTACGTGCCTTGCTGTGGTACAAACGCCAAAGGCCGGCCCTTTTTTGGTCGATGGATGGATATGACCAGATCTTTACAGCAATGCACTCACTTCCAGCCTCTGATCTGGAAGAATCGATGGAGGAGTCGGGGAAGCCACGAGCGAGAGAGCATCCAGCAAGAACGCGCTCGCGTACTGGCAAACTCTCACGGAGTATAATATATGGCCGCGAGTAATTTGAAATCGAACCAGACAGACGCACTGGTTTTCGAGACCAGCAGTTCCAATGTAGGAGTAGCTATTACCATGGATCGAGCAAGTTAAATCGGAGTGTTCAGACTTCAGAGAGACGAGGTGGCCCAAAGCCCCAAAGTAAAATGGATGGAGAGGGCTCCCCACCATGTGATTGGCGGTGGATATTCAAAGCTACTACCCCTATACTGTTTAAAAACTTTGAAAGCGAATGGCCCGTGCATTGCATCCATCGTTCATGGCTTCGACCGAGTTGATAGATACGTCGTTTATCTTTATGAATTCCAAGGCGTGGACACGGCCGGCCGGTGCCGGTGCCATGCATGCATGCACGCACTCACAGCAGCCGACGTCGCCGGCCACATGCATGCACGCCGTACGCGTGAGAGCCCTACCACATGACATGTCACGCCGCTCTTCCCTGCCTTCCCTGTGCACTTCGCATGACGGTAGGGTTTTTTCTGCCCTCGGGCCCTGCTTGTCAGCGACGTTTTGTTTGGGCCAGAGAGAGATATTCGCCTCTTTTACGCGCTCGCCCTCGTGCTATCCGTATCCTGCAAGAGACGCCCTTCGACTGACCGAGAGCAAGCTAGCTGAGCTGGTGATATTTTGGATGTTTTTTTTTTCCACGCAACTTTTTTGGAAGAAACGTCGAATCGTGTGACGGCGAGGTGCACCAGCCAGCCGGGCCATTACGTACGTGCGTGCCAAGTGGACGCGTACGTACATATCCGTTTACGTGGTGCGCCCGTCCTTTTCCACTGTGCGCGCGGTAGGATTTGATTACGTGGCTACTGGCTAGCTCTTTGTGTCGTCGTCTCGTCGACGCTGGACTTTGGTACTGCCAGTGGCAGTATAATCCATGCGTGCCAAACAATTAACGCTGCCGTCACGACTTATCGCCAGCGCCAAAACGAGATGACCCGTATCTTGTTGCGCATGATCGGGCGATCGGTCTTCTCGTGCAGTGCTCGACCCTACTCAAGCTAGCTAGTAGTAGTATAATTACCCCGACGGCATGGGCACAAGGTCGTTTTCGCTTCCAGAATCTGCAGAGCTGGAAGACTTTGCATGACCAGGCGCCGCGATGCGTACGTTACGCATTGGCAATCGGCAGGAAGCACGCCGTGTTTCGAGCAATTAATACGTTACTGACTTCAAGCTAGTAGCAAGCATGGTGACATCTACTGCCCGACACCCAGAGGTCCGTAATATTAGAAACTGTACTATCATGTACTGTACTAGAGATGTAACAACTCAACCTGTCCAAACCAGCTTAGTAAATCTGAAACTCTGAATCATTCGCACGCACAGGGGTAAACGAAGCTACAGTAGTAGTACCTTGGTGCCCAAATTCTCACCTTACATAGTTACACGTGGCAATACCAGCACTGCGTACAGTTCCTGCCCCTCGGTTGGTGCTTTGATATACGACGGATCGATCGTGCGACGATGGTGCGCGAGGGATGGATCGACGACGAGGACATATGGGCGTTGGCATGCACTGCACTCCGCCAACCGGGTCACCACTCAAAACCCAACTGCAACAGCACCGAAGAAACCCGGGGGAGACTTGGGTGAGATCTCACCTTTAGGTGAGATCGTGAGATCACGCCTAAAAATTCATATTTATCAATTGACAAAAAATCTGAAAAAATTACACAACATACTTACCGGTAGTTTGTACAACTCCAAAAAAAATCAGCTCAAAATTCGATCTACAGCGTGAGAAACAAAAATGCTAAATCATACTGTGAATAGTGTCAGATTTGACTGAACAGTGTTTCGCACTATTCAGTCAGAAATTTCTCTTTTTTGTTTCTCCAATTGTATGTCGAATTTGAACTTGCAAATTTTTGACGTTGCATATGTAACAGAGGTGCATCTTGTCAATTTTTTTCAAAATTTTTGAACATGTTTTGCTCATGCAAAAAAATTGATCTCATAGATCTCACCTAAGGTGAGATCTCACACAAGTTGCCCCCGAAGAAACCCACTCTGCTTTTTCACCTTTCATCATCGATCTCCTTCTTCTATGGCTAGTAGCTAGTGGTTGTTATTACTCCGTTGCCATCGGAGTCCTGCAATTTGGCCTTGCCGTAATAGTGCTTGCTTTGATAAAGTATTTCCTTATGATCCTAGTTGTGTAGTAGCTAAAGTAGCTCACTGGTTGGACTTTTGGGCTGATTTACAGTGCAGAGGGTACCGAACTCTACAGCGCTCAGGAGCAAAAGCATTGCTGCGGGTGGCAGCTGAGATCTTCAACAAGCGAAGAGGCTGGGCACCACTGACGCTGAGGATAGATTGTTGAACTTGAGGTTTCGAAGAAAAAAAAGAAGCGTTCTGTGGAAAGGTTTTATGTTTCGGCTTTTAGTTGGCTTATGTCCTGTAAGAAAAAAGTAGATTGGAAGGCTTGTATGGTTAATGCTTATGCTTAGGTGACTGGTTGTAGTAAGTGGCCTGGTGTGTGAGGGTGAGAAGACATATCAAAAGACCTTGTATGTTTATTGGTTTCATTGAGAAATGAAATCGGGAGCTATGCTCCTATAATCGAAAAAAAAATTGGCCTTGCCGTTTACAGCAAGCAAAGAGATCGTACCGAAATTTTAACCTATTCATCAAAGACTGCTAAAGCTTGAAGGAAAGAACAACTTAACCAGGGTCATCCATTCTTCAGGCCTAGGGGTCGCGGGTTTCCATCCGAACAAAATTAGCTACCACTTCTTTTTTTGAGGATCTTCAGTGGCCTCCTCCTGGAGGAAAACTGAGGAGCTACGTTTTTCTTAAAACCGTCCGATCAAAATTTATGTGCAAATTATGGCCGTCCGTAGGTCAAACTTTTGCCCCGGAGGAGGCCACCGAAGCAAAAGTGCTTTTTGACATGAAAATTAGCTTGTAGGACTGATGCTTTGTATCTGTCGGAAAAGAAGTATTGCTTGTAATTGAGGAACCAAAACGGTCAAAAATCATGGTTAAATAACATCAAGGACCATGCATGGCATGTGGTGGTAATTAAGTACTACCCCATCCTTTCACGTTGCATTACGCGAGAAAGTAAAATACAGACCATCCTTCTCTGGTCCGAAACTGCTAGTTAGTCGGGTCAGTAGTTCTGCAGTGAATTATTCAGCAAAGTGAAGCTTATGCTCCGCAGGTTAGTTGGGCCATATCACACGGGCCGCAGAAACAGTGTCACCATATCTGGGCTTAATATTCGAAAACAACATATCTGGGCTATATTTGCACAAGGTGCCGTGGTCTACTTACTCTGCTTTGCAAAGCTCCGCCACATCGCCTTTCGGTTTTGCAGGACACATCGTCACCTTGTTCAATTCTATGGCTAGTGACTGCCCACAGCCCACCCAGTGGTGACAGCTCTTTTACTCTGTTGCGGTGTGGTGGGATCACGCCATCGGAATCCTTCAATTTGGCCTTGCCGTTTACAGCAAGCAAAGAGACCATACCGATGTTCCAACACCATTTTCGCCAGCTTTTTAACCGTTTATTACACACGGAGGATCACAATGATGCCTATCGAAATTGTCTAGTGTTGCATGTTTCCACCCATGACGGCTATAGATGATAACTCAATACATCTACCACCTGGAAAAGATAGTCTGGTTCCTGCTCGAATTTGGTTTCGCACATCTGGTTTCTGACTTTCCGTAACCTAGCCCGGTATGTAACCAGCGAGGCAAAGAGTATAGATAGGGATTACTGCTAGTAGCCTTGCTGGTACCGGGCCTCGATGTACTTTAACCATAACATGAAAAGTTGCAAGTAGTACCGAGCCTTTCACGGCGGATTAATCGAGAAACTAAAACACAATCATCCTCTATCTTTTAATCCTAGAGAACAACAGATTCCAGAACCTCCCTCTTCGGTTCAAAACCAACTATATATACGGTGAATAATGTCGAGTCAGCAAATTCAACAAAGTAGATCGTGTACATAACACAGGTTATTTCAGCCATTTTATATCAGTCACGCGCTTATGCTGTAATAAATCTGGTCTGGTTATTCTCTTGCACCCTTTTCTTCTATATGATGCTGACGATTATTCTCTGAAATTTTTTGTACTTTTCCTTTTCCTTTTCTGTTAACTAAACTTCCTCCATTTGCTATTCCATGCAAGGTAAGTAAGTACTCCCTCCGTTGAATTTTTGAATACGTATGGAGTTATCAACAGAAGCATCTCCCTTATAAAAATATATATTAATTTGGTGCTGCCAATCTCTCCACCAAATAAACATCATTTTCTTTCTCATTTGTTTATCCAACTTATCACAAGTACCCAATCGTTCCCTGTATAAGTCAGATCTTTCTCAAGTGGGTAGATTCTAATTTTCAGCTAAACCTTGCCTTAAAGCAATGACTTTGCTCCATCTCATTGTGGCATGATAGCCAATTTGTTTTGATGCACTGATGTGTTTGAAATGTGACAACGTCTACACATGAAAGGACTTGAGACAATTTTGAATACGTATAGAAAATGTTGCATGCAATTTTTTTTTCCTGTTGTAATGGTCTGCACACTATAATCCAAATTTTAGTGGTATGTGAGGTGGCTAGTTGAAAACTCGCCCTTCGTGACCGCTGTCTGGGCTTTAGGGTTAGTATTCCAAGCAAACAAAATTGACATCTCTTAGCGACAAAAAGTATATTTATTCTCGAACATCAAAGGGTACCATCTATGTTTTGAACATTTAATGATCAAATTTTGATCACATGTGTTTGTTCTTTTAGCAATATTTGATTTGCATTGATATGAACTTTTGATGAGCTGTCTGAGTTCTGGTAGCAATATTTAATTTGCATTCACTTCCGTGCAAATAAATTTGATGATATTTGATTTTTTTTTTGCAACTAATATATGTTTGGAATCGCGACGGCACGAGCCGACAGGCGACATGAGCCAGTCACCCCGAAGACGACACCGCTTCGCACAGGCACAGTCGCCTCGAGCCCCAAGCCCCCAAACCCCTGCCGCGATGCGCTCCCTCCCCTCCCCCTTCGCCGCTGGCGACTGCCCCGCCGATAATTTCGACCCCGACTACCTCTACTTCCTCCGCCACCTCCGCCCCGACGGCGACTCCTATGTCCTCGAGCTCCCGTCCGGCGGCGCCTCCCCTGCCTCCGTCCTCAAGTACGAGTCCCCCATCGCCAGCTCCGACGGCGAATGCGTCTCCGACCCCTCCCCGGGCAGCGGGAGCACCAACCGCCGGACGGAAGAGAGGGACTCGTCCGTGGAGGCGCCCCCCTCGTGGCTCGATTCCCTCGTCGACATCGACGAGGATTACCGCGTTTTCCTGCAGCACACGCGCGTGGTGAACAACCGCTTGAGGCTCGAGGTCGGGGGCGTCGTCGTGGACTACGAGCCGGACCCGGACGCGGCACAATCTGAAGGTAGCAGCGGGATCGAGGAGCAATCGGACAAAGAGGGGGCCGTTGCTTCCTCGGGGGAAGAGGAGAACGGGGTCGATTCAGATGAGCCGGTGGTAATCCTTCCGGAGCATAACGCGTGGGATTGGCGTGCGGATCCAACGCCTGGGCAAACGGTGAGGGGTCAGGGAGATATGGGACACCACGACGCCGAGCCTCGAGTTGCTTCGGTGAGAGAATATGCTTTGCTCTCTGAAACCTGTTACTGTTTCATCTAAGCACTACTGGCTATTGTTAGAACTGATCGGCGTGTGAATAATTGCATGTGGTTTGTGCTTGCGCCTGTTCTAGGAGTCATAGCTTGTAATTAGGTGATCATTGCCAATACTAGGTCAATTGCAGTTACGCTACTGAGACCTAGTTTGTTCTGTAGCATGTGCCTTTTTCGCATCAATTTCCAAAATTCACATGGAATAGGGATCTCATGGTATGTTTGAAAATAATTAATCAAGGTTATTCTGAAGTTCCCCACAAACAAAAAGAATAAGTTATTCCTCACTAAAAAAAAATATTCTGAATAAATTAACCAACCTTTATTTCCAAAGAAGTGGACACATTCATGTTGTTGGACAGCACACTATCCTGATTAAGCATTTGTGATCAAACATAGCTCCCCTACTTTCCCTTTTTGTTGATTCTTCATTGTCAATTACTTAATGTAGGCAAAAAAACATAATTACACATTAACTCTGTCTATTTATGCAACTCACTAGGAGTATGAACGATGATAAGCTCCTCTACATTTTGGAATTTGGATCTTGTCAATTGATATTAACCACTATCTATGAACTTCATTATAAGACTTAAAGATTTAAGCAAACATCTGAAGGTGTACATCACTTCATGTACGAAGGGCTGTTTTCTTTCTTTCTTTCTTATCTGTAAGGCAACTACTATGTGTGGCTTACCTCCCTTTTTGCTTCCCACGAATTTGTAGTCGCATAGATCACAAGGTGTTATATGGCCTCCACATATCAACCTGAGGCCAGATTCAGACTTCAAGCGAAGATTGATGGATGCTCTTCAGAAGCCATTTAGCCGGAAAGAGTATGTTCGGCTGTTTGACATGGCTTCTATCCGTACTCCTTTAGTGAAGTTGCGACAAGTGCGCAATGATGCAAAATTCTACCCTACTGATGAGATGGGAAATTCGTATTTTGACCATTACCCAGGTATGTTTCTATATCATGTGTATACACTTTATCTGACAAGTACCATGTTCTTTGTCTAATCTGTTTTTGCTTTTTTCCCTCTCCCTCTTCAGATTTTTTTTTCTTATTGTTATTATAACTGGGCAAGTAAATTCCTCGAACTGTCTTTTTTTGCGCTACATGAACAGTTCTGTCTTGAGATTAATGACACACTGCTGTGTTGTCTTAACCATTATCCTATCATGAGTTATCCTGGATTGTTCAAATTCCTGTGCAGTATTATGCTGTACATCATTGCTAATGTATGTATTAGTATGCTGTGCAGTACTCTATACTTTTGATGGGTAGCTCAGCTAGCAATCAATCATTTGAACATATTTTTTCTTGATTACAATACTGTTGATGTGATGTAGTCAGAGACTCTGGATTGTACTAGTACACAATAATTACTTTATTTTGCCTGAGAAACTTTCTTTCCCTCTCACAATTCACTAAGGGCACCCACACTGTATATAGGCTGAGCTGCCTCTAAGATGGGGCCACACTCAGTCTCCAAATTTAGTGAAAATTTGTGCAATGCACAGCGTTCCTATTGCCCCTAAGGTAGACCTCACAAAAAATAAACTAGTCCAATGTCTCAACTCCTTGCTCTCCTCAACTGCTTGCTCTCTGCTCGTGTGAGCCCCCAATCCAATATTTCTGAGTTGTTTACTCGGTAGAGGCATCCTCCAAGGCTAGAGGTGATGGTATCGATTTTACATTAGAGGTAGCAGGCTGCAGTGTAGAGGCTGCTCTAGGAGGACAGAGAGTGCTTAGAGGCAGCAAAAACTATACACTGTGGTTGCTATAACCAATCCTTGGTATTGCAGTTGATTTATGTAGTGTAAACCAGTAGCAAAGCACATTTGATATTTTTTCATCGAGGATACTAGAAAATATTGATCGGTGACTTAATTAATGTAAATCACTTTGTATTGTTTGATAAAGAATCCTGTTTTTCTTGTATTTTTTGTCAAATATGGCCCCTAGGAGAAGCTAATGCTACATCTGGCCCCTTCTCGGAACTATTTCCAAATCTGTCCCCTCGGTTTGGCGCCAATGAGAATGGAGCTGAAGTTGTGCATTTCGGCGCCAACAAAACCCAACACCAACCGAGGTCGGCACCGAGCTCGATGGAGCCGAACTAGGTCGGCGCCAAGCTCCATGGCTCTGAACCCACTGACCGTCTAGATGTCCAAAATATGTTGGCGCCGAGCTGCACAACGTCCGCTCCATTCAGGTTGGCGCCGAACCTTGGGGCCAGATTTGGAAATAGTTTCACGGAGGGGCTACATGTGGCATTAGTTTCGCCCAGGGGCCATATTTGGCAAAAAAAAGAGTTTTTTCTTCAACGGTTCTGAGTTGTTGTGTTTGTACTACCAATTAACACCTTTGTTTATTTAACTTCAGATCTTGTCGAACAAGTTATAAACAATAGCTATTCCAATGGTTTAGCTCTGATGCGTGGATTTTTCTTCTGGTTACAGGTATCATTTCATACTATTTTTCTCTGATAATAATAGTGTAGGCACTAACTGTGTTTATGTCTGTAATGTTCATGTCTCCATCTAAATCCAAGGTCCCAGACCCTATAACCTTCTAGGCCCCCCTATTTTTATTTAATCTAATAAGTTGGTCACAGATGGAGCACATGTGTATTCTGTTGGTAGAGTGAAAAAGGAGACATGTTACGGATAGACTAGTTTGCCATGCAGGCATGCAACTCAATATGAATCATAATGAAATCAGTTGTTTGAAGCATTAGTACCTTGGTAGCATGAAGATATTTGCAAACTGTAAAGTTTAAACTACTCTTATGCAGAATAGTGCACACGAGGATCAATTCAGGCCATGGATAGATGATCTGAAAGAGGTTATTCCATTGATGGATTGAGATTACTCATATCAATAGTTCACTCATTTCTCTTTATGGAGATAATTCTTTAAGGGTGACAAACTGTTCTCAGTAGAGAATATTTGATTTGTTTACCATTTTCTGCATGGAATGTGCGAATAAGTACTGGAACACTCTGTTTGTGTCTTTATTCTGGGAGAATAAATGTATATATTGCTCAGCTGGTGAAAGGAGAAAACGTTTCCTGTCAAATTGCATTATTCTAGCTTATCCCGGGATCTGTATTGAATTTGAAACTGGATTTATCATGTTGAAATTAAGGGCTCGGGACTTCATGTTCTACTTGATGTCTCCATAATAAAGCATTACACGGCATATGGCTGAATGTAAGACGTAATTAAACTTACCTTTACAGTGGAGAGCCACGTATAACATTACAAATAAATTCGGTCCAGTCCTGCTGTTTCACTTCAAGATTTTGTTCGTTGGGGCACCCTGCTGTTCAGTGATTCTTGCTGTGGTGCTAGAGAAACTGATTCATGAAGCAGAAGGAGAAAATGATGAAAATGGTCGGTCTTCTTTGGAGCCAGAGTTCAAAACAAACATCCCATTATCTCATTCTCTAGCTCCGGCAATGTCTTGTAGGTCTAAGTGGTACAAGATGAAGCTGAAGAACAAACCCAGAGTTAGACCTTTTTTTTTGAACGTTAAAGTACTGCATTAAAACGTGGTAATGGTTACATTGCGAATTACATCAGGACCCAAAGAGAAAAGAAAATTACAAGATGGTCCCTGGTCAAATGCAGAGAGGACCTCAAACGGAAATTTGGGAACGCAATCAGGTCCTCGGAGAAGCTTGAACTCAACCTCATCGTCGCCGGGGATGCACCACTTGGGACAACAAGGGCGCCATGGCTCACGGCCACGACTACTGAGCTGCAGGGCCTCCGTAGCGGCTTGACGCCTGGAGGTTGAAGATAGTGGCTTGCAGACGGCAAAGCCACCGGATGCCGCCCTTCGGCAAGAAAAGTCGACGGCGCGACGAAGACCGCCCATCCATCGCCACCGAGCGAACTCGTGGCAAGCGGCGTCGCTTCGCAACCAAGGCCGACGAGGATGAACTCCAAAACGGCCGCCCTTCGGCCAGCAGATGGGGAGGTACCGGAGCCTCCCTGACTGAGCACAATGACCAAATCCTCCTTCAGACCCGCACTCCTTCATGCCAACCTTACCCTTCCCCTCGCCACCACGGCCGGCCGGAAGAGAAGAAGACACATAAGAGCACAAAATGAAGAGGAGAACCCCTACCATGAGCTGCCCAACGACGCCCACCTCCACAGCGTGCATCCCCAAGTCACCCCGTTCCTCCCCCTCGCCACCGAGGCCGGCCGGGAGAAACAAAGCAACATATAGATCGCGGGAGCTGAGGCCATGAAGCTTGTTGAAGAAAGTCGCCGCAGACCTACCGCCTCCGACCTTCCCCCACCTTGAGGGCTCGACGGAGAGCATCACCACAGCAAGCTTGGCATCGCGCCAGAACGCCAAAGCTTCAGACTTTCGAGAAAGGGGAGACGGCAAAAAGCCATTCACCACGTAGGTAAAGCAACACCTAAAGCTACTCTGTACAAAGGGAGGCCGGCCCCCTCCCCCGCCCCACCTCCGGCCAGCAAGGCCACCGGAGAAGAGAGGGGGAGAGGCCGGGGCACGGAAGGCGACTCTCAAGATGGGATGAGGAGAGAGAACGAAGAGATATTACCGGTGGCTCATCTGGACGATCGAGTTAGACCTGAACCAAATGGAACCTTGCACCTCTAACAAATAGAACAAATTGCTAGAAATACCCAGAAGGCCTCAATTACGGATACACTTATTATTACGGTCTCGATTACGGAAACTTAATTACTCCATGCGATCCATAAAAAGTGTCGCTCCACTCAGTACAAAATCTATACTAACTTAGTATAAAATGAGCGATATTTTTTATGTATCGGAGAATATTTTTTTAGTGGAACGGCTCGAAAACCCTGCTTTAAGCTGCAAGACAAGCTACCGGTTACAATTATTCGGTCACTTAAACAAAAACAAAAGCAAAAAACAAACGGTGCGGACTGCGGCGCACCCATAGGACAACGCTCGTGCAGGAGCTGGGAAACACCAGAAGACATTAATGGAAACAGACTAAATATGGTAAACGAACAGCTAGCCAATCCCCCGAGGAGCGACTATCAACTAAAATTTCCTAGCCACCAACCCACCATTTTCAGTCTTTCCACCATGAGTCTCTAGTTTTTCTTACGCTTGTTCGGCAACAGTATTATCCACTGCGAAAGATGATAGATTTAACATGTTAGTTAAAGCAGAGGAACAAATCTTGCGATTAGACACCGCATCATTTTTTTTATCCAAATTGACCATGTCATTGCACCTATCACCGCGTGGCCCTCCTCCAAAAGCTATACAAGATATAGCGTGATATAGCGAAGTTACATGTAAAATAGCGTGATGAAAAAATGCAAGAAATAACCCAAATATTAAGGATTTCAGCACTAAAAATTTGTCCAGAAGCAATACATGCTTAACCAGGTAACCATATTCAAATGCCAAGGCCAAATCAATGGCACAAATACAAATATGAGGCTTAAACCATGAAAATTAATCAACTAAAAGATAAACAGTTTTAAACTTTAATCAGAATCATTAACATCGTCTTCAGAATAACTAGAAGAACCAACAGATTGCCCACCATCATCATTACCTAACGTAATTTCTAGGATTTTTGTTAGTGTAGCTATAACATTACCACATTTAGTGTGGTTTGGCGCGTATAAAACGCAAATAGCGTCATAACGTCAACTTTAGGCTAAATATAGCGTAGCCTCTCCAAATACGCTATATCGTGCTATTAACCGGGAAATAGCGTGCTATTTTTTTCGTTGATCACCGCCCACCCGTTAGGTTGGAAGCTAACCCCGGACATTTCAGAACAACCTCATTCAAATCGTCAAAATTACAAGGAGGGCGATCCCAACCATGGACACTCGGTTATAATGGATAGAAGTTACAGAAATCCAATATGAGGAGCTACAGTTGACACCGAGAACATAAAAATAAAAACAGTGTCAATAGTCGGTTACTTTGTCGTGATCCAAGGCATCCTTCAATTGGGAGAAGGTGAACGTAGTTGTGTCTGTTTAGTCGTCAGAGAGCCGTGTTGTGGTGTGTCATAGTCCCAGCTGGTCCCGAAGAAGCGGGGGTTGGGTCGGGTTTTGCCCATCGGGCTAAAGTATCACTGGGCCCGGGGAAGTGGTACCGAGGCGTAATAGAGTTCGGGCTGCTAACAGTTTTTGAAGTTGTACAGTGGGTTTCCCCACCCCGTATTTTTTGATTTTAAGAGGTTATTATACAAAGTAAGGAGTTAATGTAGAGGATAGCATCAGAGCTAATACAAGGCTGCAATCCCTCTAAACTATAGTGTAAAAACAACTATTCTATTTTTAAATTGGCTTTGAGTCGGACCAACAAGAGGAGTCACCTTTCTTGTCAGACAATATGATGCGATGCTCTACTATGTTTCGAACCGGTTTTAAGGTCGGTTCGAATTGCTTTTGGTGCATAGGTCAATGTGAAAGTAGCTTAAAAATGTGTGTCACCAAATGATGTACAATCTATACCTTTTATAAAGCAAAACCCCACTAAGTTCATTTATGATTTTTCTATCTCAACATGCAAGCTATCCACATCATCCACTCTCTTAGCATATCAATTGTCCATGTCACCTCCACTAATATTTATTAATCTTTGTATGCAAAATCAACATCATCAATCTTTTTAATTATTTAATTGTACATGCTAATAATTTTTGATACATACATATTTTGTGTCGAATAAATGTAGTAACTTGACTATGACAAACTGAATTTTGCATATTCGTATAGAGAACTTAATGTATCATATTTTTCATGCTCTTTTATTTAAAATATAAGTTTCTAAATAGATTCCCGTCGCAATGCGTGGGGTATCTTCTAGTTAATAACATGTCTTACCGAGAAGTATTTATTTCGTAAATTCTAGCATAATTAATAGCATATCTTTAAAAATTTCAACTTTCTATTATTAATTTTTTTAATAGTAGAAGAAAATGTTAACCTCCCGTTTAATACGGAGTAACAATAAAACGTGGTAAATGTATATGCAATGAATGGTTCGCAGAGCAGGCGTGATCCCTCATTTAATACCTCCCTTTTTTTCTTCGAAAAGTCAGTTTTCAAGACGGTAGCATCACCAGCCACCGTTGGATATAGTTTCCTGAAGCCGAACGTTGCCATCGGTAGCGTCCATTCACGAACCTCTGTGGGCTGTGGCCTCCCTTCGCACCAGCAAGACGAGACAAAATAACCAAAAATAATCACAAAGCGAAAGAAATTCACAAAATAAACGTCCGGCGAAACTATTTTACAAAATAACTCTTTCGGATAGCGCCCAACACTTAGGCGCTATGATATGCTATGTAGCGCCTCAGGCCAAGGCGCTACTCGTCCTGCCTACATGGTGGCTACGGGCCCCACATTGGTTGTGTAGCGCCTTGACGTTGGGCGCTATGCTATGTAATGTAGCGCCTAGTGCTAAGGCGCTACACTAGCACTTAGAAATTTTTCGGCCAAAATTTGACTAAATTTTTTATATTTTCAGAAAAAATTGAAAAACAATCCAGTAATTCAAGTTCATATATATAAGCAATCTGGGAAAGTTTGAACCAATTTGGGTGGGTGAATTGAGAGAAACATTGATTTGAATGATCAGTTTCAATTTTTAGCCGCAAATTTAAATTTCTAGAAAAAAATTGAACAAATCATGTAATTCAAGTCCATATATATAATCAATGTGGGAAAGTTTCAATTAACTTGGATGGGTAGATTGAGAGAAACATTAATTTGAATGTTCAGTTTCAAAGTTTAGCCGAAAATTTGAAGTTTTTAGAAAAAAATGGAAAATTCCTGTAATTCAAGCTTGAAATTCCTGTAATTTCTTCCGAAAACTTTAAATTTTCGGCTAAACTTTGAAACTGAACATTCAAATTAATGTTTCTCTCAATTCACCCATCCAAGTTGATTGAAATTTTCCCATATTGCTTATATATATGGACTTGAATTACATGATTTTTTTTCAATTTTTCTAAAAATTTAAATTTTCGGCTAAAATTTAAAACTGAATATTCAAATCAATGTTTCTATCAATTCAGTCACCTAAATTGGTTCAAACTTTTCCAGATTGCTTACATATATGAACTTGAGTTACTGGATTGTTTTCAATTTTTTCTGAAAACATTAATTTTTTTGTCAAATTTTGGCTGAATTTTTTTTAAGTGCTAAGGCGCTACACTACATAGCATAGCGCCCAACGTCAAGGCGCTACACAATCAATGTGGGGCCATAGCTACCACGTAGGCAGGATGAGTAGCGCCTTGATCTGAGGTGCTACATAGCATATCATAGTGTCTAAACCTTGGACGCTAATCGAAAGGGTTATTTTATGAAATAGTTTTGTCGGATGTTTATTTTGTGAATTTATTTCGCTTTGTGGCTATTTTTGGTCATTTTGTCGCAAGACGACCCGAGTGTCATAGGGGCAAGCCTCGAATTATTTGCTTTCTCTCCCCTGTCCCCTCCCTCTATTTTCGACGAGCTGTCAGCTGTGAAGCTGTCCCTTCGCATTCGCAGCTTTGAGCCTTCCAGCCCAGACGCAAAAACCCCCAACCATGCCACAGCCACGCCCTCCCGCCCCCATCGCCGCCGCCGTCGCCGCCGCCGTCGCCGCACAGGGACTCCGCGTCGACCAGGTCGACCCCGACCACCTCTACTTCCTCCAGCACGTCCGCCCCGACGGCAATTCCTACCGTCGACCTCCCCGCCCGAGGCAAATCCCCTCCCGCCACCACCGTCAGACACGAGCCGGAGACGCCCACCGCCAATGGCGAGGCCCAAATCGCCCTCGTACCCTCCCCGGCTCCGGCAGGAAGCGACCGCTGGGTGGTGAAGGAGGAGATCCCGCCCGCGGGCGGCCTCCCGTGGTACGAGACCACGACCATCGACGAGGACTACCGCGAGTTCTGGAGGCGAACGCGCTTCGTGGATGGCATGCTGGTGCTCCGGGTCGGAGAAGACAAGGTCCGCCGCCTCGGGCTGGACGCTGCGCCGGTTCGACTCAGTGACATAGCCGATTGGGCGGAGAAGCACGGTTGGGAGAAAGTGGCCGCCGTTTCTGCTTTGCGGGAGGATGGCGACGGCGTCGGGGTTGTGGAGAAGGAGGAGAAGGTGGCGCCGATCAGGACGGATGGGCCTGCGCCGGAGTCTCGTGTGCGCGATTCCCTTGGGCGTCGGCAAAAAAAGGTAAGATCGTTTCCATTTCCCCTCTCCATTAAATGCTGTCGCGTCTCTAAAAGCAGAGTAGGCATGTGTCGCACCTGGGCAGAAGGTGGAACAGGGTCAGGAAGAGAAGGGTGAAGGGAAGGGTGGTGCTAAGAAGATCAAGGTGGTGAAGAGAGGAGAGGAGATGTTGAACAAGCTGCCTGGGGAAACACTGAATACTGTGAACACAGAGACGGACCCCAGTAATGGGCATGATGTGGACCCTCACTCTGATTCGGTGAGAATCTCATATGCCTTTTGTTTTTACCTAGTCTGTATTGTTGGTTAATCGAGCAAGTATGCGCTTTTGCACTGAGAAATTAATTTTCTACGGTTTATATTTATAGTTGTCGTACATATGCACATAAGGGTCTACCAATATGCTACTATGTCTTGTACCAATGTGCCTGCTGGATGTAGATGATCCATACAACATGTCAGAAAACTACAATAATACTAATTTGGAATTACATCAGCTCCGAATAAATGAATTTTGTTCTACAATTGTTAAAGATGTGGGGGGCATTCATTGCTTTTTCTATATCACCCGCTTTGAGCCAATATTATCAACTGTAGCCCCTCAACTTACCTTTTATTTAATCAGTTGTTAATTTTATTTTAGTTGCTAATTGTTCACAATGAAATGCATGTTGACTCAGCTTATTTTCTGATTGAAATGCCATGCTATTGAGAAAATTAAAGTGGTATAATGTCAGGGGGCTATGTGTACCGGAGTAGTGTGTATTTTTGTATATAGTATTTTGATAGTCAAAGGGGTAGGGGATATGGTCATTTTAGGCACTTCCAGATTAGCTTTATAAACTATTTCATGCACACATCTCTTTCAGATTTACAGCACATTTCTTTTACTCCAACTTAAGAGTAAAGTGATATTTAGGAGTATGGAATCTGTCTCAGCAATTAATATGGTAGTTACTGGCACCAATTTCTAAAAAATATGAACTCCTATGTAGTTCATTAAGTTGAATTAGTATTATAAGTGTACTCAAGATGAGAGATGCATTCCAAAATGAAACTAAAATATTTTTTTTGGCCAAATATAACTCAACTCTCTTTTTTTTTTTTTCTGTTGCTTCGACTTCTATGTTTTCTCTTGCATAATCTATACACATTACAGCCCTTTTTAAAATAGTTTTTTAAAGAAAAGAGTTTTTGGCATCAATGATGTGTTCAATATTTTTTTCGGTTGCTGCCTTTGGCCCATTCACGTCTGGTTATTGAATCTCATGCTAGTGGCCTCAAATAAATAGCATGCAAGAACATCTGTGCTTAATTTGGATGGAGGAAAATAAACCAAGCCCAAGGAAACCTGCACGCTCACTTTCATCACCTTTCTCTGTGCAGTGATTCAATAGGGTGTCTAACCTAGTAAACATATTGGATTCATGGTGGTTTTCTTCTTTCAACATACTTTGAGTAGAACAATACGGCAAGTAGAATTTGTGAGACAAATCATAAAGTACAGTCTGATACTTCTATTTCTTATGGAATTCTTAAACATGTCATGTGTCTATTTCTGACCAATCTGCATTTTTATAACATTGTTGTGTGGTTTCCTTTTTCTTCTTTCAGAATTTTAATTAATGAATTAATACATGATCCTGCTTTTGTCGTAATTCCAGCCTGACAACAGAAAGCCACAACTTCGAAGATCTTCTCGACTTATGCTCTGTTCGCCTGAAAATGGTCTTAAGTAGACTCTAGATTATTGTATACTTTGGGAGCATAGAAACAGATTGCTTTATTTCACAATATTTTCCTATTGTTTAAATTTTTGAGATACATACCATGGATTTGCTGGTTCTCTAAGTTTACAATCACCTAGTCGAACTATCTAGCAGCTATTGCATATGCTAGTTTTATGTGTTGCCTATTTTGGAATTAAACTGTCAATGCCATCATATAAAGGGGCTTTAGTCTTGGTATCTTTTGATCAATGTATGTGCAAGAATAGAAACAATACCATAGTAGTTTTGGATGTATCTGTGTGTGAACCTGTTGCTCTCTGGCTGATCTTTGCCATATTTGATAAGTTGATAGCCCATGCATGGTATCCATTGTTTGATTTGATAACCGGACACAAAAACAGGCTAATCCTGGTTGACAGGATTCTTTTTACCCTCTCCATTGCCCATTGGGAAATGTTGGGTTTAGTTAGACTGTAGTCCGAAATTTGACTACAAATGTCTTCTACAATATTTATTGAATAGTTGAGAAGACAATCATAAGAAAGTGATTTTGCATATCATTACAATTTTGTGCAACATAACCACAGTGTTGTGAGTAGACAAGTATGAAGGAGGGGTGATAATTTTCCCCATGTGGATTATCCTATCGGAAACTTGAGTTTGGTGTCTATATTTTGTAAAACAAAAGGGTATGCCCAAATATGTATAAATGAGTGGTAAAATCAGGGTAACACTCAAAATCTGTATCAATTATATTTTAATCCCCACAGGTAAACATCATCACTTCGCGAGTGGCCTTCCTCAAATCTTTTTTTCGAAAAAGGGTCACCCAGCCTCTGCATCAAAGTGATGCATACGGCTTTTTATTGCTTTATTTTAAGGCCTTCCTCAAATCTAGGGCCTCTATGATTCACATGATTCCTGGAAACTGGATGTCACGACAGTCCTTTGGGAAGAATTCCTATGTTTTTCAATCCTACAAATCAAACAAGTTCTATAGGAAAATTTGCAAGAGGAACAAATTCTTATAGAATCTCTTTGAATCAAGGAGGGTAACCCATCACACAACCATCAGTAGTGTAAAGTATCTGATTTGTTTGCGCAAGAACCATATTATTCGTTGGCAAGATTGTACCAAAGGGCTTATGCTTTTAATATGGTACAGTTGGCCATAAACTACACGCACAATTGCAAATTGCAATCAAGCCCTTGATAGAAGGAAGTGTCTAATTATGTACTTCCAACACGGACATGCTACAACATTATGATAGTGTGTTTCTTACTACCAAACTGCAAAACGTTCTAACATGCAGGCATAGTGGGTGCTAATGGCTGCAATGCAGACATGGAGGCAGCTTACATAATCATACTTACATAACCATATGAAACCACACATAATGCAACAAACATGAACTTTTAGCACTGGTGTCAGACTCTAGCTTGACTATCTGGAATTCTGGATTATTAACCTATCAACATACATACATAAGTTCACGGTCACCATTTGATTCCTATGTATGACAAGGCCAAAATGGATACAAGGGATATGCATACAAAACAAGAGTGTTATCCGTTGAATACGGAGATCTGGATAAATGCTGCTACCAGATACCCTCAACATTTCTCTCATGTTAGGCCTCAGCATAACTTTAGGTAGCCTAGCCACGTGGATTTTTTAGCGGCAAAATGTAAAGACTAGAATGGAAAGACATGAGCACACTAACAGTAAGATCAAGATCAACAAAATAAAAGGAAATTCTCAATACTTACCATATTATGCATATCGGGTTTGCTCACTTAGTTGTTTCTATAGACCATGATTTGTTGTGTAGTTTGAATAAGTTACCAAACATGTTGTTGTCCATAAGAGTCCAAGTAGATTTTTTATTAAGAGATTGGTCCACATAAATCAAATCCTTTTGCGTTGTGTTTCTTATTGCATGTACCCTTTTGAGAAGAATAAATCCCAACCACTATAATTGGGTTGAATCATCCATGAAACATTTATCAAAAGCATCTAGGATTCGGTTAAAACCTTTAGGTTTAAAGTTATCATTCAAATATTTTGTTATATTATTACCTTTCAAATATCATTCAAAGGACTCATTATCTAGGAGTATTTTTAATTATTATTACACATGAAAACTTTTTGAAATCTGATTTCCTTTCACTCTCACCAGCTTTTCTATACATAATGATTAAACCATTATTCTACATACTCGTGATTCATCATTCATTACAAATTTGATTTACAGGGATCCCATGGTGTTATATGGCCCATACATATTATGGAGAGGCCAGAATCTTCCTTCAAGGAAAAGTTGCTGCGTGTTCTCAGACAACCATTTTGCCTGGTTGAATACAAGAAGCTGCTTCGTGATGCTACTGTTAATCTTCCGGCAACAAAGATAAGACAGACACGCAGAGGCGTGAAGTACTACAACTCTACACATGAAATAAATCAATCATATTTTGATTCTCACCCAGGTTTGTTCCTTATTCTTTTGTTATGTAATAATTCCCTCCTTGTTTTCTTTGTAGAAATATCTTTCTGTCAATTTATTGCAACCACTTGGCTGAAATAATTTTTATGCATAACATGATGGGATCAGAATCGTTTTTCCATGCTTAAAGACAGTTTGTCTTGTTATTTATGGAACACTTTGTAGCTGTCTTTGTTCGCAATTGTCATTTTCCTTTTGAACGCAAGCCAGCATTGTGCTTTTTCTGTGATATATTGGTTTACAGGCTTGTTAAATTTAGTATATGCCTAAAGTAGCTTGTTGACGGGATAGGTTAAATCTCTGGGGAGTAGTGGTGGATATACACTCTATAGATACACTTGAAACCGCTGTAAGCTTAGCAGGACTTAAAAAGAAAAAGCTGTGTCCCTTGTAAGCTTAGCAGGACTTCAAAAAATACATGGGTTAGTGGGCAGCCTGTGGCGAGCCAGCCGATCAGAGGTCAAACAAGGGTTCTGGCAGGCGGGCAAGGTGTAGAATACAACCTTGTTCAGTGCCCAAGTGCCAGGTGAGTCTCCATAACGGGGTAGCAGGGATGTCTCGGAATTGTGCCAAGTAGCAAGATTGGGACGAGCAGTTGCCGTTTTTCATCAAACAAATTGTGGGGACATTTTCACAACCGTGTTACATAAATTGTCCTATGATGCTTTTATCTTTTTGAGAAAACACAAAAGCTTGCATCTCGATGCATTGATAGAAGAGAAGTGTTTCTACAAGCCTTAAAGAGGCGACAGCCTAGCCGTTCAGCACAACAAAATTTCGTTATGTTAGTGGTAACATCATCTGAAGCCCAGCTGCCGTGGCATCCATTACCTTACCTCAGACTTGATGGTTCAGACAGGGCACCTAGTTTCTGGCCTCTCTCCTTGGACTGCTCATGCATTCAGTTGCTTCTGGGCTCACCATGTGACGAGCTGGATCAGCAAGGAGACCCCCTTCTAATCAGCTGAAGGTGTCCCCTGGCCGTTGTCTTTGGGTGTTCGACTAAATCTTTGCTGGAAATTGAGGGTGTTGGCACCAACAATTATCCTGTAATGTTAGATTTCCAATGCCGAGTGACCTATTTATTCGTCCATGCCCAAAATATGAAGGAATATGGTGCCTTTTATACATTATTACAAAGGCCTGAAATAGTTTGTTGTGGAGTACTGATAATGTATGAGCTGTGTTGACTTAACAATTAAGTAGCTTAACTTTCAGCACATGTCCAAAGGTTAGTGCCATGATTAGAGTGCCAAAATAAATACCCATCAGATTGTTTGCTATAATATATGACTGTGTTGTGCTTGAGAAGTTACCTTTCCCGATAAGACGAGAAACTAGTAGAAAATCATATTGACATCTGGTTGGAAGTAATGCAGTTTGTATTTGATTAAGAAACACTGCTTATCTTCTCGAACATGTGGATTTACATGTTGTAGTACTAATTAGAAGTTTTTTTTTCATATTTAACTCCAGATCTTGCAAAACAAGTAAAAAGCACCACTGATCCCAATCAGTTAGCTCTGTTGCGTGGATTTTTCTTCTGGTTGCAGGTAAGCTCATACAATTTCTTTGTACTCTTTTTGTTGATATCCCTTTTTGCAAATCAAGTGCATAGTGTCCTGCCTCTAATAATAACGGATCCATTTTGTGTTAAAAGAACTCAATATATTTCTTACTGTTACTTGCGGAAACTGTTCCCAGTTGGACAAAATATTTTATTTTGTACAGATATTTTTTGTTAATGGAGGCAGCCCAGCATCGGCCTGTCAAAAGCTCATACTGGTTATGGTACCAGTCGTAGCTAATGAGTTTATTTTCAGAATTAGTTTACTTCTTGCTGGCAGGAGGTAGCAAAGTACTAGCAGCTGTGCAACAGCAAGAGTTTTTGTTGCTAATTTTGAATATTTGTTGGTGCAAATGTATAACGGGGTAACTAACGTGATGAGGAGGGCTAGTACAGCACAGCATGGTGAATGTGGAGGAGTGGAAGACTTGGGAGGAGTAAACCATGGGCTTGAAGAAAGAACCTTGGGGAGACACTAGATTGATTCCTTCATATTTCTTAATTGTTAATAGCATGTGGCAACTATATAGATGGACTTCCCTAATTAATGACTAGCTTTTCCTTATTTGGTTGGTTAGGGCCGATGCCCCCTAACCCGTGTCCCTAACATTTACTACTCTCTTTCTTTGCAGAATGTTACAAATGAAGACCAATTCAGGCCATGGAGGGATGATTTCAGAGAGTACGCAATTATTCCTTTGGAATGAGATTACCCACATAATTACAGAATAGTGGTCCTTCTAGATTTTTTGGCACATTTTGTTAGATTTGACTGATTTTCAGTTATTTTCCCCGCCAAAACTACCCTTTTGCCATTGGTCCAACTTTCATGACAGTTCCTCAACTAGACTGATATGGCTCAGTTGGACCCTGTAGAAGGCGTAATCTCAGGTCGGGAAATATAAATGAAAACCAATGGAATGTTTCTAACTGACATTTTGTGGGAGTTGCAATTTAAAGAGTGGCTAATCATCAATCGCAACTTATTGAGTGGATCTTAATCCTTATAAGTGTTAATGCCTCAGTTTCCCTTTCGAATTAGTTTGGTCTGCAGTGTGCTGACATACTGGTCGCCACATCCTTATTTTGTCAGCAAAACTAGTAGAACTGGTGCTACGAGAAACTTGTAATATATGGGACGACGAGCTGTTATTAGCGGAAAATGTATTGTTTCGTGTATGTTCACTGCAGTCTGAACTTTGGAATGATCTGGTTCATGCTTCTTTCTTACTGAAGAACAAGTGTGTACAACTCCTGAACTTTTGAATGGTGAAGCCACTCTCTCTGCCGGGGCTATATATACATATACATCTATTTTACATCCGGGATCTGGCTGCTGTTGAATTTGACGCGGGGTTTGCCCATGCTGAAATTGAGCACTCTGGACCTCATGTTGTACTTGATCTCCCCGTCGTAGAGCAGCTTGCGGATGTAGTGCTCAAGATCAGAGCCGATCAAGCGAAGCGTGTACTCTGACAGTGGAGCTCCCTGTGCAACAACAGCAATCAATCCAGGTCAGTCCTACACTTGTACTCTCAGTTTTACAATGATGCTAGAATTTTGCTACATCAAGCTAGTAGTTCCAAATTACATACACGTAACAGAAGCAGAAAAGCATGGAAATTTTCAGTTTGGTCATTGCAGAAGAAGTGGGAGATTCTGCAGGGGGTGATATACTGATATGGTTAGTTTTATACTGTACCTCGTAGTGGTCGACGAGTTCCTGGAACTCGTTGTAGACCATCTGGCACGTCTCGTCGGTCCAGACGAACTCGTTGGTGGGGTCGAGCATGAGCGTGAGCTTGTCCGTCTGCGTCTGGTCGAAGGCGTTGGTCACCGGGTCGATGTACGCGGCGTAGATGCGGATGTGCCGCGTCGTGCAGCTCAGCCACTGGCTGCCGTACTCCCGCCCCATGTTCCTGCTCTCCGCCCGTGGCTGCCGGGGAAGCCCCTGCGCGGGCGCCTGCGCCGGCGCCGCCGCCTGCTCCTCCTGCGCCGGCGGCGGCACGTTGGCCGTCGCGGGTTCCTCCTCTTTCACTTGCGGCTCCTGCTGCTGGGCTCGCACCGGAGCGAACCTCGCGCTGCGTGCGGTTTTGACGCTTGGACACCGGCTCTGGAGTAAGAACTTCGCCGCCGGGGAGAGGAAGGAGGACGCCGCCGTGGTCGCCATGCTATGCTATGGTGGTCTCCGCTCCCTGCCCGCTGCACGAGCTCTCTGTTTTTTGCTTGGCTGGGTAAGTGGGTGATCCTGTTGTTTCGACGTCTGGCTGTGTTTGCGCCGTGCCTGGTACTCGCAAGTCGCAGCCACAAGCGCGCCGTGTGCCTTTCAGCCTGTGGCTCGTATGGATAAGGGCTATTTTCCCGTTATGTTCGTTATGGGCCGAGAAGGTGAAATGCTTCTGGGTCGGCTGGGAGAATGGACACGGCATGTTTGGCCTGCTGGGCTCACAAGTGTACCGGGTTGTGCAAATTGGCATGATGCGTTGCGGCAGAAGGCACGCGTTTCCATGCCACACGGATAACTGTCCTAAAAAAAGAATGTCACACGGGTAACGCCATATTACACTCGACGTTACATCGTTGTACGTGAAGGAATAGTGATGTGCCTTTTAAACTACACATGTGAGTTGATGCTGTAACTTCACATGGGCGTCCATGCTAAAAAAGAAGAAGCAAAGCCACTTTTGTTTAGCACGGCCAAAGCAACGAACGCGCAACGTACAAGGCGAAGCAAAGGGCGGTGACTGTAGCTTTCTCTGAGTGTTTTTTTTTTTTCTCCCGCTATGCCTCAGCTGGCTGAAAACTCTCGGAGAAATTAGCCGTCCACGGGGCTGTTCAATCCAACTTAAGTGGAGCTCCTGAGCCGTCCGAGAGCTTTACAACATAACCCTCTTGCACATTATATTTTATTTATACTTTTACAACATCGTCGCAATATTTTTCCGGTAGCATGTCAAAAGCATGCAAAAAATGTCGTAACATTTCGAACACACATGTGTAACGATTTTTGTGTATGCAACATATGCACTCATCGCACCAAATCATTGACAAAAACTCATTGCACATGCGACATAAAAATAAACACAAAACACATCACACTAGACATCCATAGGCATTGCACAATGTCGTCTGTGTGCCTATAGTAGAACATGCACGTGTTTGCAACATGTAAAAATAGTGTATGTAGCATCACAAAACCGCAAATCATTGCCCTTCACATTTTTAGCATCGTTGTCGCCGGATCAGCCTTGCCGACAACCAATACGGATCTCGGAGTCTCGTTGGAGCCGGATCAGTCCCAACGTCTCCTAGAGTTTGCTAGCCTAAAATCAAGCTCCATCACCACCCACATCATTATATATATCATGAAGTGTATTTTCGTATTGTATGTATAGTATTATAGTTATTTATAATTTTCTCTATAAACTTGGTCAAACTTTACATTGTTTGACTTAAGAAAAACATTATACGCTTTGTTTTGAGAAACATAGGTAGTAGGGCATGAGGAGGAGAAGGGAGGAAGTAGTAAGGGAAAGGGGCGGTGCTCCGGTGGAGGAAGATTTGGAGGGAGAGAGATTCAGTGGGTCTTTCTCCAAGAAATCAGTCAAGTTGAATCTAATCATTTTTCCTTATTCTGTTTTCTTTAGGGCCAGCCCTAAGTTCAGCTTGGACGGGGGTACTGGAAACCACCCTATCTCAGTGACGACTTAAGCACCACCCAGCAACAATTTGCAAGACAAGCTAGGTGAATTTGCACATACATGTATTATTACACATTTACACCTTACAAATCGAACAACTTAAATTAATCATGCTTCGAATTTGGGAACAAACCTAATCATTGTTAGTTTGTTACGTACAGACGAACATTCTTCTTCTCCGCCAAAGCACGACTGCACAACCCAGCCGCCATCATCTGCACTGGCTGCTTGCTAAGCAACACGAGGCGCTGGCGGCGGCAGCAGCAGCAGCAAGGGGCACCACGGGGAGGTTCTCGCAGTTGCAGATCTCTATCATGTTGCCGTCCGGGTCGTGGAAGAAGAGCTGCTCCACCGCCGTCTCACCGTCCCACACTTTCGTCATGACAAACTCCAGGTTCATGCCGCTCAGCCTCGCCTTCATCAGCGCCATGTCCGAGCACTGCATGCAATTTCCGAATTACTCAAGGTACACAAAGAATGTGAGCCTGCAAAACTCCCTGTACTTTTTTTTCCGAAATGGGGCAGAAAAACTCCCTGTACTTGAACTGCGCTAACCTGGAAGGATATGTGGTTACTTTTCGGGTTGATCATCGCCGGCGGCCTAACCGGCGGCACGTCGGAGTCAGAGTTCCGCTGCAGCAAATGTATGCCCATGTCGTACTTATGCATCCTGCGACGATGAGCATTTCAACATTACACACTGCAGATCAGTTAGTTTGTTCCATTGAAGCCCAGGGACGTCGGTGCTTACCATGCTCCCTTGAAGTCCAGAGACGCCGGCCGTCGGACCAGCTCGAAGCCGAGCACTCGCCGGTAGAAGTCGACGGATTCTTCGAGGGACGTGCACGAGAAGGAGACGTGGTTCAGGCGGACGAGCGGCAGGCCGGCGGGTTCAGCCTCTGCACTCAGCGGCTGATCCTTATCACGGAGGCCCATTGTATGTAAATGGATGACTCTGTTTGGATCGTGATAAACAGTTTCGGTGAATGAATCGCTGTTCTGGTCGACACATATTATATACTCGCACGTTGACACGAGAAGTGCCGTACAGGTTAACGCAGGTCGCGAACAAGGCTTCTTCAGGAAATTCAGGGAGATTTGACCTTCACGAGATGGATTGATCTCAATCTCCTTACTCGGTATCGACCTGTTGCTGCGCTGGGTATCTTATACAGAGATCCACGGAATCGACAAAATCAGTACTCATCTCCTCGAGGCTGCTGGGCTGCAGGCAGGCAGGTAGGCATCTTTTGCTTGTGATGTTCTCCTAGGAACCGCGTTTTTCTAGAGCTTATGGACGTTTATATTTGGCGATTATTTTAGCAGGCCACGACTCTGTTTTATACTTTCATAATGGTGCTGAAATTTCATTCTCCATATCCCGAAGATCCGCTCTCGGATCAAGCAATTGATGGTTCTGGTCACGGACATGGAAAACAATTTTCATTGGATATTAGGACGTGAACAGAAGGTTGTAGATTTGTTAGCCACTCATGATAGGGCGGGGCTGTCACCAATGTTTGTGTTGACCAAACCCCTCGGTTTTCTTCTGAACACGCAAAAGCATTGCGCGTTATGTATTAGAAGAAGAAAAATAAATGGTTTGGCACGACGACTAGAAAGATAAACTGCTTGCCTATTCTTTGCGTTATAATCCATATACATGAGAGGTACCAGATATGGAGAATAAAAAAAAAATCAAAAGTTAGTGGGTATGTAGGTGTCACCCGTGAGGGTGCTCAGTCAAAAGTACAGTAAAAATATGGAAAAACAAACAAAGTGCAACAAAACGCTTGAGGGTGTATTTGTTTGGGCTAGCTATGTTGTTGTCCAGGGAAAGCTATTGTGTAGGAAAAGTTGATGTTCTCAGTGTTTGCCAACTATTTGGGCCGGGGAAGAGAATGGTGGTAGTCGGGGCACGATTAGGGCTGACAGACGAGGTCTGCGAGCATGACCTTGAACGGCGGTGGGGCGGCTGGACAAGGTCCGATGGCGGCCGTCGCCGGTGGGGAAGCGATGGCGGCCCAGGGTGGGGTTACGACGTGCAGGCTCAATCCTAGCCTCGTTTCTCTCCGTTCGATAGAACCGGGTCGGGGACGGGTCGAAGGAAAGGTTCGAGGTGATGTCTACTACGCGCTTCTATTCCTGTAGACAGTGTTGGGCCTCCAAGTGTAGAGGTTTGTAGGACAGTAGCAATTTTCCCTTAAGTGAGTAATCCAAGGTTTATCGAATCCACGGGAGGAAGAGGTTGAATGTATCCCCTCTCAAACAACCCTGCAATTAAGATATAAGAAGTCTCTTGTGTCCCAACATACCTAATACAATTGTCAGTTGTATAGGTGCACTAATTCGGCGAAGAGACGGTAAAATACAAGTGATATGGATGGTAACAAGTGGTATTTATAATCTGTAATAAAAATGACAGCAAACAAACATGCAACAAAACTACAAAAGTGACTAGAAACGGTGTTCCGATGATTGGAAACAAGGCGTAGGGATCATACTTTCGCTAGGGATCTCTCTCAACACGTTAGGACAACTGAAAGCAAGCAAGTGCTACTCGGAATTATCCTTCTCCTTGATAAAACAATGGTACTATGCGTAGGGCTATAAAAGCACACCTCAAAGTCTGAGTAAACAAACACCACAATTCCACAAAGAATAAACATGGTAAATATCACTCTAGATAATCTATCATCTAAGGAGTCACTCACGCCCCTTCTGTCACCAAGGATTTGTGTCACTAACTCCGAAAATTATATTAGACAAACCAATTGAGTAGCATAACATTACATAATAATTCAGCCGTACTAACAATGCTCACGATCACATAAAGATCACACCATGGGAGAGAGAGATAATGTAACAGCCCCAACTTGTTAATGAAAAATACGAAGAATTTTTCCACTTTTTGCATTCTTGTTTGCATCATGGCATGCATTTGAAATTTGTTTCTCCTAACAATCAACACTTGGAAACACATATAACTTGGGGAAGCCCAACCTTCCCAAAACCTCCAACCCAAATGCAATGCTCAACTTGGCAACAAACTAAATGAACTTCCAAATTGTTTAGGAAGTTCCAATTTTACATTTTATAACCAATTCTCAAATTCCAAATATTGCCAAATAACAAATGAAATTGAGAATCCAAAATTGGTTCAATTCAATTCTATTTTGAAACAAGTTAAACTCCCCAAAAATTCAAAATAAAATTATGGGGAGCTTCATTAATATATTATGAGCCTCCCTGAATATTTTCATTATTTTTGGAAATGCTTAAATACTCCAAATAAATATATTTTGCAAATTATCAAAAATGAATCTAATTAGAGCCTGTGAACAAAGGTGGTCCAAAACATTTTATTTTAGGGCACCAATTTTTGTGGAGCCACTACCTGATAACTGGAGCCCACTCAAAAAATTCATAATTTTTTGAAGTAATTTAACGGCCTCAATAAAATCCCCAAAGCACTCTGGTTTTTATTGGAAAAAGAAAAAGGAGCAATTGTTCAAAAATATAACAGGGCCCCCTGTCATCCTCCCCTTCCCTCCTCTTCCTCACTGTGCCGGGGGCGGCACTGGCGCCATGCCGCCAGCTCCCCCGAGCCCATGTCGGCGTGCCCCCTCTCACGCGTGCCTCCGTGGCCATGGTGAACAAGGAGGATGCCCACGACGCCCTGGTCCTCACCTGCCCCCATTCCCCACCTGCTCCTCCGTTACCCTCTCTCTCTCTCCCGGGACCGAGCACCACCTTTGCCGCCACTGTGTCGAGCACGTCGCCATCGTTCCGGTACTCCCCGCACAGATCGAGGCCTGCAACAAGCTTTGTCCCGAGCTCCTCTTCCCTTTCGCCCAAGGAATCGGACCGGGAGGCCCGACGCCGACGCGTGCGTCCTCGTCTTCGACTACCGCGGCCACCGCCTGCCCAGATCGATTCCGGCGTCCCCGTCCACTCCCGCCACCACCGAGGATACCCACGCAACTGGGGTGAGTTTGCGCATCCCCTAGACCTCCTCCCGCTCCCCCTCTCCCTCTCGCCGCTGCTCACCGTCACCGCGGCCGCCGCCGCCGCCGTCGCCGTGGTCACCACCGTCACCACCCCGGCCTGAGCACCGGCCTGGGCCGGCCAGACGGCCGGTTGCCTCAGGCCCATGCCCGGCCTGGGCTCCGGTCTGGGCCGGCCGGGAGGCCGGCTGCCTCCGAAAGGAGCCTGGCCTGGTGCCCGGTCTGGGCCGGCCAGGAGGCCGGCCGCCTCAGACACAGGTCCGGCCTGGAAACCGGCCTGGGCCGATCTGGAGGCCGGCCCAAACAGTAAAAATAGTGAATTAAAATAAATTAAATAAAATGATAATTATTTAAATATTGGTTCAAATTTAGCAAATAATATACCAATTTGTTTAGAAAAACATTACCTATCTATTGGTAACATTGCCATGCTCTTTTGAGTAAATATTTTTGCCTTTATTTAAGAATTCCTAAAATGGTATAAATAATACCTAATTTGGGAAAATTCATATTTTGTCAAATATTCAACAAAAAATTATGAATAAAATATCAATGTGATCAGCACTTCAACTGCTATCAAACCATGCTAATATCACATCATGATCACAAATATTTATTTGATGTTATTCTTTAAATGATTAAATGAATCAAATTCAAATAATTGATTATTTCACTATTTAATCACCGATAATTGGAAATTCACAAATGAGGTACCAAAATGATCGGAAGAACAAAACCTACTTAATCATGTCATATTCATGCATATTTAAGCCACTTGAGTAATTTAACAAATGTATGAACAATGTGGTCATTAAGTTAAATATGGGGTTGCTTCCAAATAATTGGACTAATTATTTGGCTCTCCATTTTATTTTGCTACTTAAATGATATGATGATATCTTTGCATAATCTTGTCATGTCATCATGTGATTGAGCATTGCACCTTGTCTTCGTGTGATTTATTTGTTCTTTTGTATTATTTTGGGTATCGATAGATTCCGGAGTCGAGGGTTCCCCTACCTACCCCGATGAGCCGTACTACATGCCCCGTCACACTACAAAGGATGATATTTTTGTTGACAAAGCACTTTCATCATGTGTTGGCCAATTTTCGTCAAGGATTTCATCGAGGTGACGAAATTTGATCGTCACGAGGTTCGTCAACAAAGCTCCGTCATAAAATATCGAGGGTGACGGTATGCATTTTTTCGTCAACGTCAAACGTTTGATGGTGACGACCTGCAAATTCGTCAACGTTGAAGGTTGATTGTTGACAGACAGATTTGTCACGGACAATTGGAACTTTCGTCAATATCTAAATGTTGGCAAGTTTCTGATTGGTCCAAAAAAAGCATACATGGCCTTACATGTGGGTCCCATTTGGCTGCTGACAACATGGGTCCGACGGCGCTGACGTGGATATCTGTCATGTGGGACCGGCATGGTGCTGACTTGTGGGACTCACAAAATATTATGACAAGCTGGACCCACAATATTCTGACCGGTGGGATCCACAAAATTCTAACAAGTGGGACCAAGTTGTTGCCGACATATGGGTCCCAATAATGCTGACTGGTGGGACCCACAAAATTCTGACAAGTGGGACCAGAATTGGTGCCACGTGGTTTCATTTAATGGTGACTGATAATCCCCAAGAGCAAGGAATCATTGTAGCACAATTCAATGTGGAAGTAAGGTATCGATCCGCAGGAGCAAGAAGGAAAAATTATCTATTAAATACAACTAAAGTGTAACAAGTTTTAGTTGATTATGCACTAAACAAGTTTATAGAACAAGGTGGTTGATTTAATGAATGGAAGTTTGATGTAACAAAAAAGGAGTGTGAAAGTGTCTCAATCCTCTTTAATGCAAGAGGACAAGACAAAGGTGTAAACGGTGCTTTGGAAATAAGGCCTAGGGATCATACTTTCACTAGTGGACACTCTCAACAATAATAATATAATTGAATACATAGATATTTCGTCTTCACTATGCTACCCCGAACTATCCTCTGGTTGGATAACGAACACCAATCCATTATGTAGGGCTACAAAAAGCACACCTTAAAGTTCGTATTCCTCATCTATGAACACTTCATGCGGTCACTATTCGCATCCAAAGATAGTACTAACAAACACCACAATATCATAGAGACACCCAACACAAATAATAACTCATGATAAGTATTCATGTAATCTTTAGCCTAACAGACACACACGGTGCACACACTGTCAACTTCACACCATGGGACAAGGGTGACTCCGGCAATCACATCAATAAAACCACATGAATAGCATAATTCATAAGATGATGAAGAGTAACATCTATGGATTCAACTAGATTACAAAGCTCATGATCACATAAAGATCACACCATGGGAGAGAGAGATAAACCACATAGCTACCGGCATGAGCCCTCAGCCCCGATGAGGGACTACTCCCTCCTCATCATGGAGACGGTGGAGATGATCTTGCTGTAGATGTTGATGATGAACACGCCGGAGGGGGGTGGAGCCCTCCGGAGGTGGATTCCGGCGGCGTTTCCCCCCTCTGATCTTCTCCGGCGGCAGCCCTCTGCCTCTCTGTTTCTGGTTTTGCGTTTCTCCGCCGCCTCCCTCTGGAAAACGTCGGGGGACCTTTTATATAGGCGTTTTTAGGTCACGAGGATGCTTCTGGGCGAAGGATCGATGCAAACGGGGCCACGAGGGCCAAATTGGATGGGCCCACGCGGCCTGGTACTATAGCCGCGTGGGACCCCCCCTTTTGGTCCTCCGGCCTCCGTTCGTTGACTTCTTTCGCTCCTAAATCTTCTCCTTCCAAAATAATGACCCCCCCTAAATTTATAGCTCATTATGACGTCGTTAAGGTCCTGAAACAAATAAAGAAAGAAATAGGGGTTTTCTGCCTGCGCAGGATTAATTCCATATAAAGGGGAAATCATTATAAATTACCAAAAATCATTAAATAACAGTAATATACCCCTTATATGATGCAAATATGAATGGAATATAACTATTATAGTGCAAAGTTCATGTATGCATTTTACATGCATCAACATCCCCAAGCTTAACTCATGCTCGTCCTCGAGTATGAAAGTGATAAAACTAACATGAACTTTGCAATATAATCACAACATGGATATACAAGATGATTGCTACTGCTACATAAAGTCAAATGATTCATTATTTCAAAGAAGTAGCAATATGCAAACAGTTTATAAAGTGATATCAAGTATTCAATGAAAATATGATCAATGATAGTTCACAAAGTGCAACATAAAAGATAGTACTATGGACATTCTTACTTTTGCATACTTGTGGTCCATAGAGTGTAGAAAATCTGAATATAAAAGGTGGACACTTTGGGAAAGATGTATAAATAAGTAGAGGTAAAGCATGCATAAGTTTCATCTATCCTCCAAACTATTCTACTTAAGTTATTGAATGCAATGGTAATACTTGGTGTCAAGCTCTCATTCCCCTATCATAGCATCTTGAATGATTAAAGTTGAATGTGAAAGCAAATATGAGTAGTGGCCTTGATAAAGTAAAGGTTAGATGTCTCATGCCCCTTGAATACAAGTACCTACACCATGATTACTCAACTTGGGAAACAGAACAAGTTTAAGTTATCTATCATTGTAAGTAATAACGGTATCATCAAGAGTCTCAACTGGGGTACGTCTTGTCCCATGATATGGATCAAGCCCATATCAAAACAACAAGACAAACAAACATAATGAACAATCTCAACACCCTCTTTATTTACCACTTGATATAGCTTTTTATTGTAGGGTGTATCACAGAGAGTTCAAAATAGCATGTAAGTAAATTTCCACAATGAATGATGCATGGCTTAGATTAGCGGCCCAGGATTCTCTCTAACCATTTATACAAACTCATTTAAACTTAACTCTATTTCCACATTATTTCGTCATGATAGGCATCCATAGACAAAAGTACATGATATCAACTAAATAGATAATGGAACATGTTGAAAGCTTTGCATGTGACAACACATATGGGCTAACTCCCAACCTTAAACATTTATCAAGCCTATCATCATAATATTAATCACAATGGTTCATCTTTATTGAATGCAATAAAAGTAAAGTGTGCATCAAGTTCGCGAGAGCTTTTTAACCAACTTTTCCCATTACAATAAATAACATCATCATTTTCATTTAGAGGAATAGATAACACAAATAACATGATAAACATACTCGGAATAGCATAAAGCTAATAGGTAGATATGGTGGACTCACTGGAAAACTTTGGTTGAAGGTGTTGGAAACAAGTTTTTACTTGTTAGGATTTTTGGGCTAGCAAAAGGGAGAAAGATGACCATCTAGATGCATGCATGAGTGTCCATAGAACTATCTAATTCATGTCAAACAAGGTGAAATAACATACAGCATCAAAACATGAATAAAATATAGCTCATGATAAAGCATTTGCAAATTATTACTCATAAAGAAGCTCATGAATCATGCAACTATATGTGTCATTAAAAATCAACTTAGACATCCCTTTTCCCAATACAATAAAAGCATGCAAGATATTCCAACCCATATTTCCAGTATCTTACTCATATATAAATGATAGTGTGGTGGTCTCACAAAAATCAAACCAAAACAAAAACAAATAAAAGACGCTCCAAGTTTATGCGATAAGGTGCATTGATAGAAAAACAGAAGTTAGACGTGTGCAAACCGAGAGTGTGTTGGTCCAGTGGGGTTGTCTTCACATCCCCAAGCTTATGGTTTTCACCATCCTTGGATAGCTCTTGGTGCATCTGCTCTAATCCCTGTGGAAAAACTTCAAAACACTGTTTCTCCCATTTCTTTTCTGTGGGGTGACATTAGTAGTGATAGACAAATGCATTACTTGCTGCTTATAATCCATGGACTAAAAATACTTATGAATGTTCAGATAGTGTATAATGTTGTATGCCTACTCATAAACTCAATTGGATCAAAAAGATTCAACTCAAAAGTTCAAACTATGCATAAAACAATATGGGACAGAATCTGTCCAGAGAACAGAAGCAGCAAAACGTATTTTTATGTCCTACTTAAACTCGTCTAAAAATTCTGAAAACATTCAGGCATATATATGATGAAAAGTTGCAGCTACAGTTAAAATATCAGATAATTTTGATTTACAGAATGAAAATGAAAAATCAAACCGTGCACAGACTTCGTGCAGGAATAAAATCTCCGAATAGAAATAGCAACTTGTCAAACCAAAATGGTTAAAACTTGGCACTTTATTAAAAATTCCAGAAACTAAGCTAAGAAAACAATCTCTGGTTACAGCAAGAGGACACAAAGAAAATAAAAATAATCGGGTTGCCTCCCCGTAAAGCGCTTTCTTTATAGTCTTTTAGCTAGACATGATAGTTTTAATGATGCTCACATAGGAATAAGAATTGAAATGCAAAAGAGAGCATCAAGAGAAAAATATGAAACACATTTAAGTCTACCCCACTTCCTATGCATTGGGATCTTGTAAGAAAATAAATCAATAAAGCACAAAGTGACTAGCATAGGAAGGCAAAGCGAGTGCAACTTCAAAATTTTCAACAAAAAGAGAGAAGACTTAATATTTTTGAGATAAATGAAATCATGTCTCCCTCTCTCATAAAAGCTTTCAGTAGCCTCATTGATAAACTCAACAATATAGCTATCACATGAAACATTCTTATCATGATCCATATGCATAAAAGTATCAATATTTTCCACATAAGCAAAGTTCTTATTTATAGCAATGGGAGTAGCATCATCGTAAAGAACTCGAACATGATAGACAAGTTGTATATTAATTGGATGGTTTTGGGTAATCCTTCCAAAACTATGACAAGTTTCATGAGGATGATTGTAATTATTAGCATCATCATTTCCAGGATTAGTACCAAAGAGATTTTCAATATCAAAAGTACTATGCTTTTCCCAATCATGATCACTACTATAAGTAACAGGCATAGGATCATCATCAAAATCAGACTCATTAGCAACAACTATAATAGGAGCAACAAGCTTAGGGGAAGATACCGTTTCCTCTATCCTTTTACTCCTCCTCTTCTTCTTCTTTCCCTTCTCAGGAGGGAGAGGCTTCTCCACATACCCTGGTTTATTGTTAGAAACAATAGAAGAAACTCGGGAGGATTCCTCCTTTTCATTAATAAGAGTAAGACAAACATTAGTCCTTTCATATTTCGGTAAAGCCATTCCATCTTTTATAATATTTTGAATGTAAGTGTTGTCATGGCAATTATTAACACAATAGAGATAACATCCATGCAACACGCTATTCATATCAAAAGCACTCATATCTAACGAAGAAGTTTTTCTTGATAACTCTTCACACCCCAAAAACATGCTGATTAGGAGTGATCATGTTATCACAAAAGTCTCTCGCAATACTTATATTACAATCTGAGCATTGGAATTTGAAATGACCCTCTTTATAGCAAAGTTCACGAATAAAAGGATAGGTGTCACAAACCTTTTTAGCAAGATCACTTAGAGCTCTGTACCATGTTGTAGTTTTTTTCATTCCTATGATGAATACAATATTCCTCTTTGATTTTATTCTTTTCACAAGGTCTAAGTGCTCCACAATAATTAACATGCTTATAGGAAATAGTACTTTCAGAAGTTTGAGCATGTTTATTGCAATCATCAATAACAGTTTCGGTTTCCAAGCAAGTGTCTTTAGAAGGTTCATGATACATGTCCCAACTCTCTTTTGGAATATTAATATGAGAAGCAAAAGTTTTACAACAATCAACAATAATTTGAGAATCAAGACCAAATTTACCACTGAGCTCATGGAAACTAGTAGTTTTACTGAAAGACTCAATGCAATCATATTATAGTTTATACCTGATTCTTTACCTTTGTCGTTATCCCAATCTTCAGTATTGCGTTGAATTGTTTCAAGAAGATCCCATTTAGCTTCAACCTTCTTGCTTGTGAAAGAACCTCCTGAACAGGCATCCAGATGATCCTTATAATGACCTGAAAGCCTTGCATAAAAATTAGTAATAATTATTTCCTTAGGAAGCTCATGGTTAGGACATTTGAGTATTAATGTTTTCAGTCTTCCCCAAGCTTGAGCAATGCTTTCTCTATCATGAGGATAAAAATTGAAAATGTAACACCTATCTAGATGCACTTCATGAAGAGGATAAAACTTAGAGTAAAAGAGAGATTCAAGCTGTTTCCAATTCGAAGGGGGATCATCCAGCATCCTATACCACTTCTTTGCTTTGCCCTTAAGTGAAAATGGAAATAATTTCCTCATGACATCTTCCCTTGATAAACCTGCAACCTTAAACAGCTCACAAAGTTCTGTAAATTTCAACAAGTGATCATGTGGATGGATTGTTCCATCCCCTGCATAACATTCATCCATAACCATTTTAATATATTCTGTAGGTATTTCAAAAGGAATACTTTCAGTAGGTGGTTTTAGAATATCACAAGTATCCTTAGAATTATCACATATAGGAGACAAAGTATTATCAAGGCAAAATTTTTTCTCCAAAGCTGGGGAACTAAAAAGATTATTTTCATATAAACTAGCTTCCCCAAGCTTAGACTTTTCCATAGCATTAGGAATAATGGTGTTCAAAGAATTCATGCTAATAGCATTGCCATCACTATTATGCGAACAAACTCCCATTGGTTTAATTATCTCTTCAAAAGCATCATCAGAATCATAAAAGCAAAGTTTATCATCAGCCAAATTTTGAGTGTTACCCTCATCCATAGGTGGTGAAGGTGGATGTTTCTCTCTTCAGTCTCTAGTTGTTCATCATTCATCTTCTTGCTCTTCATTGTCCTCCTCTTGGGCTGCATGGGCATCCCCAAGCTTAGGCTTTTGTCATCTTCTTCACATACTTCCTCTTCAAGCTTATGTTTTCATCATCTTCTTCCTGCAAAACATTAGATCTTCCTTGGGCATATCTCTTCCTTGTGTCAACAACATAGATATTTTCATCAAATTCATCTATGCAGATATTAAGGATAAAGGCAATCATATTTTAGATTGAGAAGCTATAGGGCAGGTTTCATGTTCATCAATGAAGGTGTTTAATTCATAGGCTGCCACAAAAATAACAAATTTCTCTACTTCTGCCATCCCTAAGTGAGCATAAATCCCTGTATGATAAGTTGCAATAACAGGTTCAACTTTATTGGAAGGGCATTGGAATTCAAAGTGTCTACAGTATTCAGAGCAACAAGTTTCTTCCTTATGACAATTAAGCAGTTTACTAGCAATTTCATTTAGATACCTCATGATGGTTTTTAATCTTTTCCCTTCGAAAGATTCTCTAAATTCAGCGGCTATCATGGCATTTTTATAATAGTTTTCCATTTTTTATTTTTTTTGGGTTTTTGATAAATGCAAAACTGAAAGTAAAACTAAACTAAATGCAAAACTGAAAGTAAACTAGAGTATATGCAAAACTGAAAATAAATATCTAGTGCAAACAAGAATAGAAACTTAAGCGCTACGCTCCCCGGCAACGGCGCCAGAAAAGTACTTGATAATCCCCAAGAGCAAGGAATCACTGTAGCACAATCTCAATGTGGAAGTAAGGTATCGATCCGCAGGAGCAAGAAGGAAAAGTTATCTATTCCCTACAACTAAAGTGTCACAAGTTTTAGTTGATTATGCACTAAACAAGTTTATAGAACAAGGTGGTTGATTTAATGGATGGAAGTTTGATGTAACAAAACAGGAGTGTGAAAGTGTCCCAATCCTCTTTAATGCAAGAGGACAAGACAAAGGTGTAAACGGTGCTTTGGAAATAAGGCCTAGGGATCATACTTTCACTAGTGGACACTCTCAACAATAATACTATAATTGAATACATAGATATTTCCTCTTCACTATGCTACCCCGAACTATCCTCTAGTTGGATAACGAACACCAATCCATTATGTAGGGCTATAAAAAAGCACACCTTAAAGTTCGTATTCCATATCTATGGACACTTCATGCGGTCACTATTCGCATCCAAAGATAGTACTAACAAACACCACAATATCATAGAGACACCAACACAAATAATAACTCATGACAAGTATTCATGTAATCTTTAGCCTAAGAGACACACACGGTGCACACACTGTCAACTTCACACCATGGGACAAGGTGACTCCGAAATCACATCAATAAAACCACATTAGTAGCATAATTCATAAGATGATGAAGAGTAACATCTATGGATTCAACTAGATTACAAAGCTCATGATCACATAAAGATCACACCATGGGAGAGAGAGATAAATCACATAGCTACCGGCATGAGCCCTCAGCCCCGAGGAGACTACTCCCCCTTCATCATGGAGAAGGTGGAGATGAGATGATCTTGCTGTAGAAGTTGATGATGAACACGCCGGAGGGGGGTGGAGCCCTCCGGAGGTGGATTCCGGCAGCGTTTCCCCCCTCCGATCTTCTCCGGCGGCAGCCTTCTGCCTCTCTGTTTCTGGTTTTGTGTTTCTTCGCCGCCTCCCTCTGGAAATAATCGGGGGACCCTTTATATAGGTCGTTTTTAGGTCACGAGGAAGCTTCTGGGCGAAGGATCGATGCAAACGGGGCCACGAGGGCCAAATGGATGGGCCCACGCGGCCTGGTACTGTAGCCGCGTGGGACCCCCCCTTTTGGTCCTCCGGCCTCCATTCGTTGACTTCTTTCGCTCCTAAATCTTCTCCTTCCAAAATAATGACTCCTCCTAAATTTATAGCTCATTATGACGTCGTTAAGGTCCTGAAACAATTAAGGAAAGAAATAGGGGTTTTCTGCCTGCGCAGGATTAATTCCATAAAAAGGGGAAATCATTATAAATTATCAAAAATCATTAAATAACAGTAATATACCCCTTATATGATGCAAATATGATTGGAATATGACTATTATAGTGCAAAGTTCATGTATGTATTTTAGATGCATCAGCTCCTCGCCGCATCCGTCGAGCCGCCGCCTGCGCGCCGTGCTGCCGGTTCCTCTTGCCGCCGGGCTGGTTCGCCGTCCCGCGCCCGCGACCTCGTCCCGGCCGCCCGCGACCCCGTCCCGACCATACGAGGAGCAGGCCGAGCTCGACGGACGCGGCGAGGAGCCCGCACGAGGAGATGTTCGGGAGCATCGCCTGGCCGTGCGCGTTCTTCTGGTGAAGTCACGCGTGTTGGCATGGCTTGTGCTGTGAGAACACGAGCGGCGTCCAGAGCGTGCGGCCATCGTCCACGACACCCTCTCCGTCGCCATGGACCTCGCCCAGTTCCGCGTCTGTGTCTAGGAGTTCCGCCTCGTCGTCCTCTACCTTCTCCATGAGCGGTACGTGCTGGGACGCACGGATTGAGCAGATCGAGCACGATCTTCTCCGCCTCCGGCCGTCGCCTTCACGCTCGATTCCGACGAACCCGAGCTCCTTCGCCTCCACCGAGCACACTATCGGTTTGCTGTTGAGCTCACGGTCCTCCCGGACATCTTTCCCTCTCCCTGCCCATCTGTATCGCTGTTGGCCGCTGCCCACCGCCGCTCGGCCGTGCTGCTTGCCGTCGTAGCAGTCCTAGCTACGAGTATGGTTGGGGAGTTTATACAGCGTCTGGAAAACTGGTTGCATCTAGGTGACAAATTTTTGGGCATCTGGATTGGCAGCAGACGGCTTCGCGCTGTAAACTGGTGTACCGCGCGCTAAACACGATATACAGCGCCGCAGTTTGCAGCTATTGTTGGAGATGCTCTAAAGGCGGTTCTCGATTTGTCACTCCTGTTAGGTTGATCTCCAATGGTGCGGTCCAACAACCGCATCGTACCCACGATCCCTGCGCCCTGATCGGGGGCGCCCAACCGATCCATGGTTGGTGGGCCCCTGTGACATGCGCTATAAAGATGGTGGGGGCTGGTGGCACACCTTACGAGGTTGACCGGTGCGCCACAAACCCCACCGACAAACCTATCCAATCTAGGTTAGCGCATAGTCACGGGAAGCACCGCCGCTGCACTTGCCACCACCATCACCTCACTCCCACTCACCTCACCATCGCCGGACACACACCACCATGTCCGAATCCTCGAGCTCGACACCGCAAGGAGGAGAAGTGAAAGTGCATGGTTGCCCCCATGTGTTGTTTTGGTAATTAATGATAATCTCTATGGACTAATGTTTGTATTGAGCTATATTTGTAGGTGTGTCCATTTGCATTGCTTGATCTCCATTTGTTGGAATCAAGGTTAAGGGTAGAAGTTTATGGGTTGATCAAGGCTTAGTGCGGGTTGATCAACTCTCAAGTCCATGTGAAGATATGCCGAAGAGTGATTTCCCCATCTTGGTGTATGGAGGAGCGTCATGTGAATCTTCACCAAACGAAGCGCAATCAAGAAAGGTGGTGCGTCTTGAGGAGATGAAAATCGTCTTCATCGACGTCAAGTGGATTTATATGCAAGGCAAAGGCATGATCTTGATAGGGTTTCTATTTTACCGGTTTCATGTTGTTAGTGGAGAAACCGGGTTATAGGATAGATAGCCGTACTATCAAGAGGGGCTCTCGACCGAATATCTTGATCGTATCGTTCGTGGAGAGCTCAAACCTTTGCATCCTTGCATCCTTACTTTCATCTTTATTGGTTCTTATTTGGCTTTTATCCATGTGAGAATTTGGAGCTTGTGTTCATCTCCATACCAAGCTCTAGTTCATCAAAAACGGATCTCATAAATCTCTTCTTGCGTTTTTGATATTGGAGGTTTTACCGGTTCGTCTTTTGAAGAGAGGTCAAACTCTCTCCTTGTGACTTCCTCCTCACATGATGGATGAAAGGATCGATGAGGTTAACTAGAGGGGGGGTGAATAGGTTCACTACAAATTTTACTTTTTTTTCGTTTTAAATCGGTATTGCTCAAATATAAGTTCTCTAGATTATGCAACTAGATGAACAACCCTATATGTTGAGCAATTGACTACTAGCACAAGATATATATATATATATATAATATATATATATAGAACAAGTAAAGGAAAGTTGAGGAATAACCAACAAGTTGACGCGGAGATTTATCCCGAAGTTCACTTCCCAATGGAAGCTAATCTCTGTTGGAGCGGCGCGGTGTTCACCAAAGTGAAACACCGAGTAGCCTTGATATGGCACACCGTATCTCCGTTGTGTCTTACCACCGATGTGGCGAGACACTTGTCACTATGTTGCCGTTGAGGTTGACAACTAGAACCTTTACAAGGATGAAGCACACTCCACAAGTTGGGGGGTCTTCATCAAATGCACCGAGCCGCCAAGACTCGATGCCCAAGGTCGGGGCACACACCACGACTCAATTGGTGGCTCCCGGCAATGTCTTTGTAGCTCCCAAAGCTTCGAAGGACCACAACCTCTTAGGGTTCCAATGAACACCAAGAGTAGCAAGCCCCCTCTCACAAATCGAGGGGGAAATCAAATCGGTTTGGTGGAAGTGTAGATCTAGGTCTCCTCTCTCAAATCCCCAAAGGGCTAAGTGATTGAGTGGCTAGAGAGGGAGATCTATTGATTTGAAGCTTTCAAACAATGGAGGTGTTCTTCTTTTGGTCGTGGTACCTCTTGAGGAAGAAGAGATGCCCTTATATAGGTCCTCCAAAAACTAGCCGTTTCAGCCCGAAACTGGTCGTCCGGAATCACGCGGAATATTCGAATCCAGTCCGGACCATCCGGAATAGATCCGGAATAATCCGGATCCATTCCGGATGAAATCCGAAACCCTAACAGAACCATTTTGAGGTCACCTCGGAATTTGTTCGGACTGAGTCTGAATTATTCCAGACCATCCAGAATATTTCGGACCAATCCGGATGAATTCCGGCCCAACAAATCACAGGATTTACTTGCTCCGTCTTCGCTTGTCTTATCCCTTTTTGGATGATTCTCTTCCGTCTTGACTTGTTAAATGTAACTATCACACTTAGCACACAATGAGATGTCACTCATGTTGTTATCAAACACACAAAACTTACTTAGGCAAGAGATGTCCTTTCAATCTCCCCCTTTTTGGTGTTTGATGAAAACATAAGGATCTGCATATAATATGTAAAATAGAGATGGGCTCCCCTCGATGTGAGCAACAAGTTGCCACATCAAGAGACAAACTCCCCCTCTATTTTAGATATCTTCAAAATGTGCCCACTAAAACAACTTCAATGATACAAAGATAATTTAACTAATAAGCATGACATTTGAAAGTGACATTGAAAGTAATATGCTAAGGTCATAGATCCACACATAGATAAGGTCATAGATCCACACATAGATATGAGTACAATACCATTACACGACAATGAAATAACGATAAGAGGAGCACAAGCTTATAAGATCAAATGAAACACCAAGAAGCTTGTGCCCAAACCCATGCAAATCCCTGGTTCCCGGAGATCCTAGATAGAACTACTTCTCCCCCTTTGGCATCAAGGCGCCAAAAAGGGTAAAGAGCAAAGCTAACGAAATCCCATGAAAATCTACTCCGAGGGAGGTGACTCCTCATCATCTGCGATGTCATGGTCAAAGTCGGGCTGCTCCTCCTCCTCAGGCATATCCCTCTGTTGATGATAGTAGAAGTCCGAATCGGAAATCTCAGGCATAGGTATCTCAACATACTCAGTAGGAGCCAACTCAGAACCATCAGCTGTAGTGAGGAGACCGGTCGCCCTCCGATCACCGTTCTGAATATGACGAGTCTCTTTGGCCAACTCACGAGCCTCATGGCTGTATGCATGAGCATCACGACAAGTCTCAAACATGCTCTTGAAGAACTGAGAGATGCTGTTCTTTGGACCATCTGTAGCAGGACCTTTTCCCTTGGAAAACTCTGGAAGCTGGGGACCCTTAATAAGGGAGGGAGTGAAGTACTCAGGATTGTAGACATCGAGACCCACCATGGCATCACCGTCATAGACATGGTTGATGAAAATATGAATATATGGAGCAAAAGCTGGAGACCTCTTGTCCATGACCCCTGCAAATATCTCCCAGTAGATGAAGTCCATGACATCAATCTGTTTCAATCGACTTGGCTTGCAAAGATGCATGAGGTTGATCATATAGCCCCTGACAGCTGAAACATCACCGGCCTTGCTCATGATGCTAGCACGGAAAATCTTGGCAAGAAGATTGTAGTGGGGGTACATCTCACTAATGAAAGGAAGTTTGGGTTTTGCAATAGATTCAGGATAGCAGTGAGCAAGACTTTCCTTTGCATACTCATTGAAATCATGAATACGGTACCCGTGATTACCATGAGTGTTGCTCCATGTGTACCCCAAAGCAGCGCCAAATTCAGCCAAGTTACTCCTGAGCTTCTGGTTACCTGACATCCATGTTATGGTCCTTACCCGGTCACCCTTGAAGCGCACGGTATAATAGAACTGTGAGATCAGCTCCGGGCAAAAGGGTTGATATAGAAGAACAAGCTTAACAATGCCAAGCTTCTCAAGTGTCTCATTAATATGATAAAACACATTGTCCTTCCTCTCAAGATAGTATTCATTTTCCATCACCTTCTGCTTCACTACCTTTTCCTCAAGAGTCATGTAAAACTGATCCCAAGCCTTCATCTGTGTTTTAGTCCAGAAACGATCATCTGCATCACATGTGCGCTCACGGAAGCGATAAGGGTTTTCTTTACGAATCAGCTTCCATTCCTTGCGACTCATAGTATTCATGTTCTCATAGGGAACCTCTTCCCTTACCACTTCATCCTCAACAGTGGGAGCACCCCGACCCCGACCCCCAGTCTGTGTGCGACCACGGGAGCGAGTACGAGGGGTGCCCCGAGACCCTTCACCAGCCCTTACATCCCTGGATGGTCGGTCAGTTGTACGACCACGAGGAACTTTTCTTGTGATATTGCGAGTGTGCTGCCGGTCATCGCTGTCACCTGTGAATAGATGATATAGATGCGTAGAATAGGATAAGTGCATATGCCAGGTGAAAAAAGAGACAAAGGCAATTTTAAGAAGTGCAAGTTTCTGAAAATCTGTCTCCAGTCGGAATGGGTGGAATGAACCGGAAAATTCCAGAGGACTCGAAAAATTCCGGACCAGTCCGGATTATTCCGAACCAGTCGGAATTTTCCGGGTGATTCCGGATGCATTCCGAGTGTAACCAGTTTCTAAGAAATTTTGACTCGAAATTAACTTCTTCAAATTACACGATGTCGTAGGGTTGATTAGGGGAGACACTAGATTCTAATGTGGATAGTATCTAGCACTAGTATCTAATCTACAATCTATACGAAGAACCCTAGAGAGATAAGAAGAGAGGTACCCGAATCCATGTCACCGAGGAGAATCCTTCGGTGAATCCTCTTCAAAGAGGCCCAAGACCAATCTTGACGAAGATTTGGCTATTTGGACGGTAGGAATGATCCCTGACGAACGTGAGGCGGCTAGGAGGAGAAGGAGAGAGTAAGGGGACGGGGGGGGGGGAAGAGAGAATGTAACTTCTCTCCCCCCGGCCGAAAGGTTATCATCCCCAAAGCCCTTCTTCCGGAATAGATCCAGAATATTCCGGATCAATTCCGGACGTTCGGAATAGATCCGGAATTTTCCGGACGAGTTCCGGATCGTTCGGATATTTCCGGACGAATCCAAAAAAAATTCCGAAACCCCTCCCGAAAGGAAATGGGGTCACCTTGGAAAAATTCGGATTTGTCCTGGAAAATTCCGGACGGCCGTAATTTGGTCGGAAAAATCCGGACCAATTCCGAATGCACAGTAGCCAGCCTTATTTGATGAGAACATAACTATGGCATATGATTAGAGATGAAGGGAGGGTTAGGTATAAGCATAGAACCAATATAAGGAGATATAAAGTGTTCTACATATTCTCAATGGAGAAAAATATGAATTGAACGCGAACAACATGGAGCATGTTTTGAACAATATAAAATCCAAAATGATAATCATACAATCCAACTTTTCTTTCAAAGGATGTCGGTGGCCGTAGCCACCATATATGAGTATATTTGATATGGCACTGCGAAGATGTATCTTGGGTCCATGATCAGAACTCATCATTTAAGCACATTTTGTCACAAATGACTATATTGCATGATTTGTTTATTTATGCATTATAGAAGTAGTGTTGACTCATGAGTTGAGCTACACTCCCCCTATGTCCATGCGCACATCTAGAGTCCAAATAAAAATCTAGTGAGGTGTGTATGCATCATCTTCAATCAACTAAAATTGCTTGCACATACGACATTTATTTGTCCCCTCAATTCCTTGAATCTCTTCTCATCAAGTGGCTTGTGAATATCGGCGAGTTGATCTTTGGTATTGATATAAGAGAGTGAGATATCTCCATTGGCCACATGATCATGAATAAAATGATACCGTATTTCAATATGCTTCATCTTGCCATGGAGCACGGGATTGTGAGCAATTCTTATAGCACTTTCATTATCACATAAAAGAGGCAATGTATTTTTCTTAATTCCGAAATCCTCAGACATTGTCTCATCCATAATAATTGAGAGCAACAACTTGCGGTGGCAATATACTCGACTTCCGTGGAGGAAGTGGATATGCAATTTTGTTTCTTCGAAGACCACACAAATGACCTACCAAGAAATTGGCAAGCACCCGAGGTTGATCTCCTAGTCACTTTGTCACCGGCCCAATCCGCATCCGAATACCCCACAAGATCAAAGCTTGTATTTGAAGGATACCAAAGGCCATGATCAGGGACGGAACCAGGAATGGATTATAAGGGGGGCCAATTACATGTAAAATTAGTTGGAGGGGGCCATATAGCTAAACTTGAGTAAATTTAGGCAATAAATCTCTAAATCAGCTAGGGGATTTCACTTTTTTTTTGCCTTGGGGGGAGCCATGGCCCCAACCAGCCCCTCGTGTTCCGTCCCTGGCCATGATGAGAGGTATCAACCAAGTACCTAAGAATTCTTTTGACGGCAGTCATATGGCTTTCCTTAGGTTAGATTGAAATCTTGCACACAAACCGACACTAAAACATGATATCCGGTCTAGATGCACAAAGATAAAGCAAAGAACCAATCATCGAGCGATAAAGCTTTTGGTCAACCGGAATACCTTTGTGATCTAGTGTTAGATTCACGTTTGTTGCCATTGGAAATCTCAGTGGGCTGCATTTGACATATCAAATTTCTTGAGCATGTCTTGAATATATTTAGCTTGGCAAATAAAGGTTCCTTCTTCATATTGCTCAATTTCAAAACCAAGGAAAAACTTTAATTCGCCCATCATAGACATCTCAAATTCACTTGCCATTAGCTAAGCAAATTGGTCTACAAAAGAGACATTAGTAGAACCAAATATAATATCATCAACATATACTTGGCATACAAAGAATTCTCCATTTACACTCTTGGTGAAGAGTGTGCGATCGATTACCCCAAGTGCAGAACCACAGTCTACTAGGAACTCCTTTAAGTGATCGTACCAAGCACGTGGAGCTTGTTTGAGGCCATACAAAGCCTTGTGGAGTAAGTAGACATGGTTAGGACCACTTGGGATCTTTGAACCGGAGGTTGTTTAACATATACCATCTCATTAAGTGGACCATTTAGAAATGCACTTTTAACATCCATTTGGTATAAGGTGAATTTATGACTATAGGCAAATGCAAGTAATATACGAATGGATTCAAGTCTAGCTACGGGAGCGAAAGTTTCACCATAGTCAAGTCCTTCAACTTGAGAGTAGCCTTGAGCAACCAAACAAGCTTTGTTGTGAATCACTTGTCCATGATTATCTTGCTTGTTCTTAACACCCATTTAGTTCCAATCACATTATGGTTCTTGGGTCTTTCCACTAGGGACCATACTTTGTTTCTCTCAAAGTTATGGAGCTCTTCATGCATAGCATGGACCCAACTTCATCTTCAAGAGCTTCATACACCTTGGTGGTTCAAAATGTATATGGGCATGAANATGTTGAGTGCCATGGGGATGCAATGCAAGCATGATGATTTCGTCATATGTCCAATGGAAAAGAAGCACCCAAATTGAGCGACATTGGACATAATTGGAAATAAGAGCAACATGTATTAGCAAATCTGAAATAAGGGCCAAGTTTCTCTTGAGAAAAGGTCGGTGGCCTAGGCCACCATATATGAGTGTATGGCATGCCACCGCGAAGATATATCTTGGGTGCATAACCAAAACTCATCATTTAAGCTCATATATGAAATTATTGAGACATCAATAAAACATTGCTATTGACATAATGGGGGGAGGGAGAGTCCAATGAATTAGGACAACACTCCCCTAAATCCATGCCTACATCTAGAATCCAAAGAAAAGTCTAGATAAGGTGTGTATGCAAGATTTTCAATCAACTAAAATTGCTTGCACATACGACATTTATTTGTCCCCTCAATTCCTTGAATCTTTTCTCATCAAGTGGATTTGTGAATATATTGGCGAGTTGATCTTGGGTATTGATATAAGAGAGTGAGATATCTCCATTGGCCACATGATCACGAATAAAATGATACCGTATTTCAATATGCTTCGTCTTGCCATGGAGCACGGGGTTGTGAGCAATTCTTATAGCACTTTCATTATCGCATAAAGAGGCAATGTCTTTTCTTAATTTCGAAATCCTCAAGACATTGTCTCATCCATAATAATTGAGAGTAACAACTTGCGGCGGCAATATACTCGGCTTCCGTAGAGGAAGTGGATATGCAATTTTGTTTCTTCGAAGACCAACTCACAAGTGACCTACCAAGAAATTGGCAAGCACCCGAGGTTGATTTCCTAGTCACTTTGTCACCGGCCCAATCCGCATCCGAATACCCCACAAGATCAACACTTGTATTTGAAGGATACCAAAGACCATGATGAGAGGTATCAACCAAGTACCTAAGAATTCTTTTAACGGCGGTCATATGGCTTTTCTTAGGGTTAGATTGAAATCTTGCACACAAACTCACACTAAACATGATATCCGGTCTAGATGGACAAAGATAAAGCAAAGAACCAATCATAGAGCAATAAAGCTTTTGGTCAACCGGAATACCTTCGTGATCTAGTGTTAGATTCACGTTTGTTGCCATTAGAAATCTCAATGGGCTTGCATTTGACATATCAAATTTCTTGAGCATGTCATGAATATATTTAGCTTGGCAAATAAAGGTTCCTTCTTCATACTGCTCAATTTCAAACCAAGGAAAAACTTTAATTCACCCGTCATAGACATCTCAAGTTCACTTGTCATTAGCTTAGCAAATTGGTCTACAAAAGAGGCATTAGTAGAACCAAATATAATATCATAAACATATACTTGGCATACAAAGAATTCTCCATTTACACCCTTGGTGAAGAGTGTGGGATCGATTACCCCAAGTGCAAAACCACGGTCTACTAGAAACTCCTTTAAGTGATCGTACCAAGCACGTGGGGCTTGTTTGAGGCCATACAAAGCCTTGTGGAGTAAGTAGACATGGTTAGGACACTTGGGATCTTCGAACCCCGGAGGTTGTCTAACATATACCATCTCATTAAGTGGACTATTTAGAAATGCACTTTTAACATCCATTTGGTATAAGGTGAATTTATGACTAGAGGCAAATGCAAGCAATACACGAATGCATTCAAGTCTAGCTACGGGAGCGAAAGTTTCACCGTAGTCAAGTCCTTCGACTTGAGAGTAGCCTTGAGCAACCAAACGAGCTTTGCTGCGAATCACTTGTCCATGATTATTTTGCTTGTTCTTTCCACTAGGGACCATACTTTGTTTCTCTCAAAAGTTATGGAGCTCTTCATGCATAGCATGTACCCAATCTTCATCTTCAAGAGCTTCATACACCTTGGTGGGTTCAATATGAGATATATGGGCGTGAATACCACAAAATAGTAATAGTTGCCTCCGAGTGGACACACTCCTTCCAAGGCCACCAATGATGTTCTTCTGATAGAGAGATTTTTTATGTAATGCCACAGCCTTGCTAGCCACTCGGCGAGCAAGGGCATCTGAGGGTCTCTCATTAGGAGGTGCATCTCCATCATCTCCTTCATCTTGATAATGATTGATCCGAGAGTGAGTTGGTGTTCTTGGTGAAGAATCACCAAAATCTTGACCACCATTATCATTGGGTGGATCTTGATCATTATCTTGATGGTTGGTATCATCTTGTAGATCTTGAGATTGTTCTTGGTTTGCCGTTTGATCGATGGTTGATGTAGAGGGCTCCACTTGCGTCGAGCTTGAGTCCAACTCCGTTGCCACAAGGGGTTCCTCAACGGGTATAAGAGGACCTATACCCATTCTTCCTATGGCTATGGAGGAGGGCTCATCACCTACATCATCAAGATCAATTTGCCCCACTTGGGAGCCATTATCATCATGGAACACCACATTCATGGATTCTTCAACACACCCGGTGGATATGTTGTAGACTCTATAAGTGTGGGATTCCTTGGCGTACCCAACAAATATGCCTTCAAAAGTTCTAGGCTCAAATTTAGGCAATTTAGAACCTTTAATGTAAACTTGACATTTGCAACCAAAAACTTTAATATAAGAGAGGTTGGGCTTTTTACCACCAAGAAGTTCATAAGAAGCCTTGTTAGTGAATGGACGGAGATAGAGCCTGTTGGATAGATGACAAGCGGTGTTGATGGCTTCGGCCCAAAAGTTATATGGAGACTTGAATTCGGCCATCATAGTTCTTGCCATATCAATAAGTGTACGGTTCTTCCTTTCCGCAACACCATTTTGTTGAGGGGTATACGCAGCGGAATATTGGTGATTAATACCCTCATCACTCAAGAATTCATCCATGTTGTAATTCTTGAACTCGGTTCCATTGTCACTTCTTATGGCCAAGATGGTTGTATCATATTGGTGCTGTACTTGAGTAGCCCAATCAATGAATTCCTTTTGAGTTTCACTCTTCTTCTTGATATAGAAGGTCCAAGTGTATCTTGTATAATCATCAACAATCACCAAGCAATATTTCTTGCCACAAGTCTATCATAAGTAGGAGGCCCAAACAAATCCATATGAATGAGTTGGAAGGGCCTCGTTGTATTGATTGTTGTCACTTTGGGATGCTTCTTCTCATGCATCTTTCTGGCAACGCAAGAGCTACAAGGACGATCTTTGGAAAATTCACTTTTATTAGTCCTTCCACATGCTCACCCTTCACAAGTGTTTGCAAATTTCTCATACCGACGTGGCCCAACCGGCGATGACAAAGCCAACCCACGTCGGATTTAGCCATTAGACTTGTGGCAATATGTGTAGTTTCTTTTGGGAAATCCACTACATACATACGGTTTTCCACAAATCCAACAAAGACTACTTTAAGAGAAATTGTGTGTAGGATAAACACATGATACCGTCCAAAGACAACAGTAAAGTTGCACTCGCAAAGTTGTAAAATGGAAAGTAAATTATAACCAAGGGATTCAACAAGGAGGACTTTCTCAATGGATGTATCCGGAGAAATGACCACCTTGCCATGTCCCAATACCGTGAGTTCGGAACCATCACCAATCGTGACATGAGATACCTTGAGAAGTTGATACATTAAGTCACTTAACACTTCTTTGCTTCCGGTATATATGCGGAGCAACCGCTATCAATAAGCCATGATGATCCTCCGAAAGCACATACCTACAATGAATTAAGTCCTTGACTTAGGTACCCATGTTTTGATGAGTCCTTTCTTGTTAGTCACAAGGGTCTTGGGAACCCAAATAGCAAGTTGATAATCACTACCATATGAAGTGCCAATATATTTTGCATAAACATGTCCATCATTAGATTTCAAAAGCACATATGATGGATTAAATTTTCCCGCAAAATTGTTGTGAGAAGATGTGTTCTTAGGAACAATGTTTTTAGCAAGAATAACAAATTCATCTTCATCATTAGCCAACTCCCCCTCCTTCACAAAACAACAGCATTAGTGGAGGGAGTTGACTTCTTCTTCTCATTGGTCTTCTTGGATGAGGATCCAAATCCAAGTCCTTCCTTACCCACAACTCTCCTTTGATTTCTCAAAGATCATTGAGGTTCTTTACTCCTTGGATGCAAGAGATTAGACCTTTCTCAAGTTGAGCCTTCAACCTATTGTTCTCCACTATGAGAGATGCTTTGACACACAAGGGGTTAGTGCCATGTGAGCTTTCTCAAGATGCTCAAAATCCTTAAGTAGTTCATTGTGACCATTCATAATGTTATCGTTTTCATCCATAAATTCCTTAAGCTTAGTGCATGATCACGGTCACCCATCATTTTAGATAGATCTAAAGTGGAGGTTTCATCAATAGAATCTTTAAGGCATAGTGTATTATCTAGAGCTTCCTCAAGCTCCGCTATCCTATTAGCATCATCACGAGCGAAACCCTCAAGTTCACATATTCTTTCTTCATGTTCTTCAATGAGACCATATGCATTACCAAGTTGAGTCATGAAAGCATCAAATGCAATTTTATTTTCACTTTCAAGTGATCTCATAATTTTTGAAAGATTATTAGCATTTTTATCTTCAAGTTCCTCAACACAATTCAACAATGATGGAGTAGAGGAAATTGAGGGTTTTAGTGAGTGGGTTACCTTTGGGGATGTACCCTTGGCCATAAGGCACTTGTGTTTGGTAGGACCTTTCTTGTCATTCGGAGTTGAAAAGAGAGAATCCAAAGAAGAAGGAATAACCCCAATTGCCATGGCTGCCATGCCGACTTGTCCTTCTTCATCTTCACTTTCTTCACCTCCGGATATGTATTCTTGCTCATTTGTCACCATTGCCCTTTGAAGTACCTTCTTCATGAAGTTCTTGTTCTTGGGAACAAAGTTGGTTTTCTTGATGAGCTTTCCTCCATTCTCAATTCTACTCTTGTAAGGGCAATCCGCAACGAAGTGCTCACTATCTCCACAATTGAAACAAGTTCTTGCTTTCTTCATACTTGAGCCTTCTTTTCCCTTGTTCTTCGTTGCATTTGATCTAAAGTCCCCTTTCTTCCACCAATTATGGTTGGCAAGCGCCAAACACTCATTGTGTGACACCCTCTTTTCCTTCTCGGATGGCACATAGGTGGATCCACCTTCATCACTTGATTCTTCCTCATCATAAGATGTTTCCTTCAAAGCAAGAGATACTCTTTTTATTCCATTCACACGAGCTAGAACATCTTTCGAGGATTTCTTCATCATGTTCATGGTGACAAAGGTACCCAAAACATCATTGGGAGTTAGTTCCATGTAGTCCGCTCTTGATTGAACATTCATTACCATGTTCTCATTGTATGGAATCAAGGTTTGAAGAAATTTTCCCTTGAACCAATCATCATCGCAATCCTTGAATCCAACATCCTTCATGTCCACAACGAGAGCCTTGAGTCTTCGATATACATCTTCCGGAACTTCTCCATCCTTCATGATGAAGTGATCAACTTGCCGTTGAAGAAGTGATTTCTTCGAGCGTTGCATGCTCACATTGCCATCATACATGGCAAGTAGATAATCCCAAGCTTCTTTGGCATTTGGGAGAGACCGAATGTGCTCAACACCTTCATTGACCATTGCCTTCTCGAGCATGTGCATTGCATGTGCATTGAGTTGTTCTTCAATGATGTCACTTGAGCTCAAATTCTCAACATCCTTAGGATAGTACCTCTTCTCAATGATTCTCCATATTTGCATTGAAGAGCTACACACATAAGACTTCATGGAAGCTTTCCAATTAGTAAAACGGGTCCTATCTACTAAAGGTGGATTACCAAGATTGTTTACATGTGGGTGTTGAACATTAGGAGCAATGTTATAAGTATGTCCAAACAAATTCGGTTCCCTAGATTTGATAGATTCTAGTTCACCTTCTATAGATGGATTTCTAGGGTTACCATTTTTATCTGCAGAAGCATTTTCATTTTCATTTGCATTACTAGATGCGGATGCAAGTTTACTTAGTAACTCCTCCAACCTATCCATCCTATTATCGGATTTCTCGGCCATGTCATGTATTTGACTTTTAATCAAATCCATCTCGGTGGGTTCCCCCATCCTCCTCTTTAGGCAGTAAAGCCTTTAATAAAGAGACGAGGCTCTGATACCAATTGAAAGGATCAATGAGGTTAACTAGAGGGGGGGTGAATAGGTTAACTACAAATTTTACTTCTTTTTTGTTTTAATTGAGTATTGCTCAAATATAAGTTCTCTAGATTATGCAACTAGATGAACAACCCTATATGTTAAGCAAACTACTACTAGCACAAGATATATAATGAAATAAGCTAGTAGCAATTAGTAAAGGTAAGTTGAGGAATAACCAACAAGTTGACACGGAGATTTATCCCGAAGTTCACTTCCCAATGGAAGCTAATCTCCGTTAGAGCGGCGCGGTGTTCACCAAAGTGAAACACCGAGTAGCCTTGATATGGCACACCGTATCTCCGTTGTGTCTTACCACCGATGTGGCGAGGCACTTGTCACTATGTTGCCATTGAGGTTGACAACTAGAACCTTTACAAGGATGAAGCACACTCCACAAGTTGGAGGGTCTTCACCAAATGCACCGAGCCGCCAAGACTGATGCCCAAGGCCGGGGCACACACCACAACACAATTGGTGGCTCCCGGCAATGTCTTCGTAGCTCCCAAAGCTCCGAAGGACCACAACCTCTTAGGGTTCCAATGAACACAAAGAGTAACAAGCCCCCTCTCACAAATCAAGGGGGAAATCAAATCGGTTTGGTGGAAGTGTAGATCTAGGTCTCCTCTCTCAAATCCCCAAAGGGCTAAGTGATTGTAGCAACTCGACCCAATAATATGGATCTCATCTATGAGTATAGTGCTAGTCCCGGATCGACTCGCTAGCACACTCATTACAAATGAATAACAGTAACAAATGCATCTTTATTAATATCGAATATGATCCAGAATACATAATTCTTACAACTTGCATAGCTCAAAGCTAGCTCAAGCACAAAGCGGAAATAAACGAAAGATGTAGCCTCAATCTTGATGTGCCACAGGCAAAACATGTCGAGTGAAGAATCATGACCTAACGACTCTCAAACCTGCAACAGTGAAATTGCAGCCGTTCGCGAATACGGTCAGTACATTTGGATTTGTACTGGCAAGTGATGCGGTGAGGTGGATATAAAATGGCAACCTAGCATCTACATGCTTATTTGGCTAGGTGGAGTTTCAAAGGCTAATTTTGCGCAAAGCAACTATTTTATCCTATCATTTGATAAAAATAGTTTTTCACACATTAATTTGGACACTCTGTTATTCCAACAGGTGCTCCTACCCAATTGGCTATGAGTCCACTGGAATACCACCAGATACTCCCACCAATTTGTTGTTATCCCATCAAATTTTAATTTAGAAAATTGGGATGAATGAGAACTCTTGTAGGATCTAGTCTAGTTGGCTCAAGTTGTCCGTAACCGAGGACACAGCTAAGTACTTAGATTTAAAAACCTTCGAAGGCGTTGTACACTTTACCCATGTTGCCCGGTCCACTCTGCTCACTTCGGGAATCAACACATGGAGAGGAAGAGAGGATCGAACCAGAACTAGTAGAAAGTAGCTTCCCAAACCCCCACGCACCGTACCACCTATCACTATTCTACATCTCTGGCTACGATGGGTTCAGGTCACCACCATCTACCAATTCTGTCGTAGCCCATACTACATTGACACATGGTTGCACAGAATAGCTACTAAACAGAGACTCCACAATATTTTCGGGAACCTGGGTGGCCGTTCACAAGTGCACCTACTCAGATACTACGGACCTGAGCAGCCACTCAACTATTCCCACCAATACCAACCAATTGCCACCCAGACATCAATTTCATTAAAGTTGTTTTATTAGATTTAAAAAGAAGCAACTACTTACAACAACATCTTCCTTCACATGTGATTCCCACAATCCACATCTAAGCAGCTAAGCAATTATCAACGATGGTTTTCAAGGTAGCTTTTCTAAAAGGATAACATATGGCTCTCCACTTGGGTGTTAGTGGATCGCCTACTAGCATAGCTTACAACCAACTCCTACACATGCATCACTACCAAAAATAATGCTAAATGCGTAGGAAAATAATAGGACATTTATGAGCACCACTTGCCTTTGTATATTGTAGTTGTTCACGCACTCGTCACAAGTGCAACGACGATCACACCTCTCGCAATCTAAACGTAGCAAACGATACACAATATAAACAACAAGACAAACAAATATGCAACACATGCATGCATGTCATATTAATATTCATACAAGTTTTATTTAGATCTCTGGTTGTCTGATCTAAAATGATGCATGTAAAAAATATATTCTTAATGCAACTTAAAAGATTGGAATTAATGTTGTGGCCTAAATAGAGACTAATCAAGACTAATTTTAGTTTCCAAAAGAGCATGCTCAAATAAATTTGATAAAAATATTTCATATTAAGATTTATTTAACTTAACCGAAACAAAAATCTTTATCCAAAAATAAATTATAGAGATTAAAATAAAATTAAAATACCAATTATTAAGATTTGAAAATACAGAATATAAAACTTTGATAAAAGCTAGATATTAATTCTGATCTGAATAGATCTTATTTTTCTAAGAATTTTGGTATATTGAACTTAATTTTTCGAGTTACGGTTGAAAAGATATGAATTTTACAAGTTTTAAGCAATTTCTGGAATTTCAGAAAAGATCTTTGACCGAGAGTTGACCTTGATGATGTCAGCGTGATGCAGTGCTGACTCCGCTGCTGACTGGATGCTGACACGGCGATGACGTGGATGCCACGCAGATGTTGACGAGGATGACACGTGGCGATTTCTGATTCGTCGAAACCTCGAAAGTAGATCAGATTTGTTAAGACAAATCCGTACGTCAAAACGAAAAACGTTCAACATGAAAGTTGTGGAGAACGATGGGATCTACCTTGTGTAAAAATTTCACCGGATTTGGTCGGACGGTTGATGAGTAATCGAGAAATTACTCGATCAGATCTGAGAACTTACGATGCAGAATTCTCCGGATACGATGGATGAAAAGTGGTGAGGTTTGTCGGGATGGAAATATTTCAACGAGATCTATAATTCTCGCAAAGGGTGAAACGGCATACGAGCAAAGCTCGAACTGTGAGAAGAAGATTAAAAACTAGATCTGAAATCGAAGTCTGGACTTTAGGTCGAGCTGCGGCCCGGGTCTACGGTATTTATAGGCAAATAGGTCGGTGGAGACGTGCTTCTTGGAGTAGGGAACAAGGCAAAATAAACGGATTCGAATTTGGAGTTTTCTAGATAAAGATATAGGAGTTTGAATAGAGTTTGAAACACACGTTTTATGGAACTGGAACGGATCTCCTCCGGCTGACCTGGTGCGGGAGCCTAGTTGGGCTGGCCCACTCGGGAGGAAGAGAGGAGAGAAGAGAGAGGGAATAACTGGGCCAAGTAGAATCGGCCCGGTTCGTTTTTTTTCTTCTCTTTGTTTTTATTCTTTTTGTCTTTTTCTTTTTCTTTTAGAACTTTTGATTATGAGACCCGAATTGAGTCAAACCAATTTTGGAATATTTTAAATATTGTCCCCTGTCATTATAGACTATTTGGGACTAATTTTAATCAAAATAAAATACATAATATCCCTAAGCACGTATATGCTTTATAGAGGGTTTTGGTAAATTTTAAAATAGGATTTTAGAAATAACCTTTTAGATTTGAAAGCAAGTCAACCAAATGCAAAGTTTTTTTTAAAATGATGCCATGATGAATGCAAATGCTCTAAATTCAAAACATTCCAATTCTAAAAATTGGGATGTTACAGACTAACCCCCTTAAGATGAATCTCGTCCTCGAGATTCGAATTGGCTAGCAAAAGGTGTGGGTGGTCTACCCGAAGATAATCCTCTTGTTCCCATGTAACTTCGTCCACTGAATGATGATTCTCTTGCAATTCCCGTGTCTGGGCTAACCCCCTTAAGAGGATTCAACTTGGTTTCGCTTATGGCATGTGTAAATATGTTCTCTGTTGTGAGAATAATTAGCATTCTTCACAAATCCATTGTTATGGTATCATCTCTCATCTTACTATCACACATAATCCAACATGAAGATCCCTTTGTATGCAATCCATCACGATTTTGCATACTTCACGAATGGGGTGGTTCCTGAAATTCTGAATCTCCTCAATCAAGGTTTGGCGTCAATTCTAAGCATCTATCGTTACTCTCATGGTGGTCCTCATGAATATTTCTTCATGGTTGTTGTGGATACCTCCTCGGCTCAACTCATTGTTTAACCTATGTTTTGGCAGCGGTTGCCTTTACTAGGATCGAAATTATTCCATTATGGGGATGGTCATCGTCGTCCTCTCTGTAGGTGAGTCTCTCAAGATTCACCATACCACATAGCAAGAGCGAATAATGAGAGTAGTCGTCATGGGGGCCAATCCATGTCGTACCCAAATTATTACCTTGTATATAGTTTAGCGAATCGCGTATTTCTAACACTCGGTCAACCTCACAAACTTGTAGAACCCTCTCTTGTTCTCGAACTAAGTTCGAATAATTCCATTGGTTCCACAAACAAAACTTCTAACGATACCTTACGACACTCGGGTTTGCGTTACTCCTCTAAAGCGTTATCTCACACGCTATAGGTTCTTCATCGATCCTTCTCCTTGGTGAAGTTGGTTTCCATTCAGGCGTCGGTAATGGCTGTAGCAACCCTGATGGCTTCTTATGCTCAGCTTAACTCTGCTACACATCTCATCGTGCAATGTATTCTGTGATATCCTTCTTTATATTGGACCACCAAAATCATTCTTTCAAATCCATATGCGTCTTCTTGTTGCCAGGATGAATAGAATACAGATAATCATAATATTCTCTTCCTAATCTCTGAATCGCTTTGGCACGCAAATACACTTCCTAACCATATTGTTCCTTGTTCATCTTCATGAAAATCTTCGGCTTTCCTAACTTCATGTCTACTTTTATTTTCTCCAGCTCTTCATCTCCATTCTGAGCTTCTCTAATTCTGTTCACCAGAATTGGTTCTACCTCCAGGGCTGCCACATATCCTTCTGGCACTAGCTCTAGTCGGAGAGACTTAAATTGCTCACACAAGTCTGGAGGTAATTCTCCTGTTGTAATCCCATTTGCATACACCTTACGGCTTAGTGCATCTGCTACAACATTGGCCTTCCCGGGATGGTATTGGAGGTTCATATCGTAATCTTTTATCAGCTCCAACCATCTCCTCTGTCTCATGTTCAGCACTTTCTGAGTAAAAATGTACTTCAAGCTTTTGTGATCTGTGAACACCTCGCAGTGCTTGCCCATGAGATAGTGCCTCCATGTTTTGAGTGCATGGACGACTGACGCAAGCTCTAAATCATGTGTGGGATAATTTCTTTCATGATTTTTGAGCCGCCTCGATGCATAGGATACTACCCTTCCATCCTGCATCAATACACTCCCAGGTCCTTGGCGAGAAGCGTCACAGTAGACTTGGAAATCTTTCTGTAGATCCGGTAGACACAGAACTGGTACTGTCACTAATCGTTGCTTCAACTCTTGGAAACTAACTTCACACTCCTCGGTCCAAGCAAATTTCTTCTCCTTCTTTAGCAACTCCGTCATTGGCTTTGCAATCTTGGAGAAGTTCTCAATGAACCTCCGATAGTATCCCGCAAGTCCTAGGAAACTCCGGATATCCTTTGCTGACTTTGGTGACTCCCATTCGGTCACAGCTGACACCTTGGCCGGATCCACTGCGATGCCTTCCGCCGACACTATGTGTCCTAGGAATCCCACAGTGTTTAGCCAGAACTCACACTTGCTAAATTTAGCATACAACTTGTGTTCCCTAAGCTTCTCCAGTATCTGACGCAAGTGTCCTTCATGCTCCTCTTCATTCTTGGAGTATACTAAATATCATCGATGAACTCTACAACGTACTTGTCCATGAATTCCATAAGAACATTGTTCTTCATGCTCATAAATTAGGCTGGAGCATTGGTTAGTCCAAACGGCATATCCGTATACTCATTTAGACCATACCTCGTGGTGAAGGCGGTCATGGGAATATATTCTTTTCTAACCTTCAATTAGTGGTATCCCGATCGAAGATCGATCTAGGAGAATATGCACACTCCCTTCAACTGGTCAAACAAATCATTGAAGTTGGGCAGTGGGTATTTGTTCTTTATCGTCACCTCATTAAGTGAGCGATAGTCCATAACTAGTCGTTGTGTCCTGTCCTTCTTCTCTACCCACAAAACTGGTGCTCCCCAAGGTGATGAACTACGCTGAATAAATCCTTTATCCAATTGCTCCTTGAGTTGCTTCTTCAGTTCCTTTAACTCGTCTACATCCATCTTGTAAGGTCTCTTGGCTATAGGTCCTGCTCCTGGTATCAAGTCAATAATGAACTCGATATCTCTATGCCATGGCTTTCCTAGTATATCCTTTGGTAACATAGTGGGGTATTTATTTACCATGGGCTTGTCCTCCGGGTGAACTAGCTCTAATGGTTCACCTAAGGGTCTGGTTGGATAGCTTATTCTATCCACAAATGCTCTTTGATATGCATCAATGCAATGCACCAGTATCAAAATAACAAGAATGATGCATGAATTGATCAAGAGTTTACACATAATGAGCAATGGTTCAACATGGACTTAATACATGCTCATATGATTTACATAGCCTTCTGTAACGGATTTGGCTTGGCTCCTTTTGCAGCCTTCTGCTCTGTGCATTTGTCGGCGTAGTGTCCCATCTTCTTGCATCTGAAGCACTGCACCTGACTAAGATCCCTCTTGGAACGGTTTTGAAATCCCTTCTTTTGATGATTTCCTCCATGTTGCACCTCCTGAAATGGATCCTGCTCGTTCCCCTTGAAGTCTCCAGTGTTCTTCTTCTTTTCAGGGCAGTCCGATGCATAGTGTCTTGGTTTCTTACATTTGTAGCCTATCACATTGTTGATATCCTTCTTATTAGAATTCCCTTCACGCTCTTTGCGTTGGTCGCAGTCTACTTGACTAATATCTCGCTTGCGTTTGCCCTTCTGCATTTGTCCATCTGAGCTATCCTTGGGAGCTCGGTGCATCACATCCTTTACGTGTTGCTTCACTTGCTGAACAATGGGGTATAGGTGACATCGGGGAGGGACGTGATTTGGTCCTTCACATAGGAAGGAAGCAACCTGAAATGTGGGGCATTCATCCACTCCATGGCTCGCCCTACAATTTGGACACTGATTGCGATGATCCCTCGATGTGTGTCCTATATCTCCACAGATTTTGCAAACACATTTCATCTCCATGCTACGTCCTCGTGTCCTTTGTGTCCGATCAACAAGACGTAATTCCAGCAATGTTCTCTTGAATTTCTCTCATGCAATATCCTCTGGTAGTCCATTGGCCTTTCGGTATGTCTCCCACAAAGCCTTTGCTCCTTCCGTTAAGTACTCAATGGCACATTTCACCGTGTCCTTTGCTTGAATGTTGTTATTCTTCATGCCTTGCTCTATGCTCCGGGTCCATTGTCCCGCTCACAAGAACGTCATTGTTTCGGAAAAGGCAAGGATCCCTCTAATTCTCATCTATTGTGATGGGTGTTTTTGGGTCGAGATTTGGGTGGGGTAAGGATAGAGAAGAGTAGATACTAAGGGAATAAAACTACCCATACTAAGTATGATCCACACAACACTTAGCAAACATCACATAAGCAAACCAAGCACTTTAAAATACTTTTCAAAAATAGGATATATATTCCTGCGAATTTCCTATTAAACATTTTTTTTAAACACATAGAATCACAAGAAACTAGTATTGCCATACCGCGCGAGTTGATATGGTCAATACCTAACACGATGACGATAACTAATAAGAGACTAAATGGTGGGCAACCTATTATCTTCAAAGATTCCACAGATGAATTGATGTTCCCTTCTTGGCCGGAGTTTTTTTTTTCTTCTCAATGGGGTTCTCCACTATTATTTTTGAAAAAGGGGAGATGGAAATAAAGACGAGGATAAGGTTACCAGAATAAAGTCAAATAAATATATGGAGGATTTGAAAAATAAGTTTTCATCCTATGGTCATTCCATTTTCTAAGGTCACGATCCTATAGTCAACACAGTTGTCTGATACCATCTGTAGCGACTCGACCCAATAATATGGATCTCATCTATGAGTATAGTGCTAGTCCCGGATCGACTCGCTAGCACACTCATTACAAATGAATAACAGTAACAAATGCGTCTTTATTAATATCGAACATGATCCAGAATACATAATTCTTACAACTTGCATAGCTCAAGGCTAGCTCAAATACTTAGCACACAGCGGAAATAAACGAAAGATGAAGCCTCAATCTTGATGTGCCACAGGCGAAACATGTCGAGTGAAGAATCATGACCTAACGACTCTCAAACCTGCAACAGTGAAATTGCAGCCGTTCGCGAATACGGTCAGTACATTTGGATTTGTACTGGCAAGTGATGCGGTGAGGTGGATATAAAATGGCAACCTAGCATCTACATGCTTATTTGGCTAGGTGGAGTTTCAAAGGCTAATTTTGCGCAAAGCAACTGTTTTATCCTATCATTTGATAAAAATAGTTTTTCACACATTAATTTGGACACTCTGTTATTCCAACAGGTGCTCCAACCCAATTGGCTATGAGTTCACTGGCATACCACCATATAGTCCCACCAATTTGTTGTTATCCCATCAAATTTTAACTTAGAAAATTGGGATGAATGAGAACTCTTGTAGGATCTAGTCTAGTTGGCTCAAGTTGTCCGTAACCGAGGACACAGCTAAGTACTTAGATTTAAAAACCTTCGAAGGCGTTGTACACTTTACCCATGTTGCCCGGTCCACTCTGCTCACTTCGGGAATCAACACATGGAGAGGAAGAGAGGATCGAACCAGAACTAGTAGAAAGTAGCTTCCCAAACCCCCACGCACCGTACCACCTATCGCTATTCTACATCTCTGGCTACGATGGGTTCAGGTCACCACCATCTACCAATTCTGTCGTAGCCCATACTACATTGACACATGGTTGCACAGAATAGCTACTAAACAGAGACTCCACAATATTCTCGGGAACCTGGGTGGCCGTTCACAAGTGCACCTACTCAGATACTACGGACCTGAGCAGCCACTCAACTATTCCCACCAATACCAACCAATTGCCACCCAGACATCAATTTCATTAAAGTTGTTTTATTAGATTTAAAAATAAACAACTACTTACAACAACATCTTCCTTCACATGTGATTCCCACAATCCACGTCTAAGCAGCTAAGCAATTATCAACGATGGTTTTCAAGGTAGCTTTTCTAAAAGGATAACATATGGCTCTCCACTTGGGTGTTAGTGGATCGCCTACTAGCATAGCTTACAATCAACTCCTACACATGCATCACTACCAAAAATAATGCTAAATGCGTAGGAAAATAATAGGACATTTATGAGCACCACTTGCCTTTGTATATTGTAGTTGTTCACGCACTCGTCACAAGTGCAACGACGATCACACCTCTCGCAATCTAAACGTAGCAAACGATACACAATATAAACAACAAGACAAACAAATATGCAACACATGCATGCATGTCATATTAATATTCATACAAGTTTTATTTAGATCTCTGGTTGTCTGATCTAAAATGATGCATGTAAAAAATATATTTTTAATGCAACTTAAAAGATTTGAATTAATGTTGTGGCCTAAATAGAGACTAATCAAGACTAATTTAGTTTCCAAAAGAGCATGCTCAAATAAATTTGATAAAAATATTTCAGATTAAGATTTATTTAACTTAACCGAAACAAAAATATTTATCCAAAAATAAATTATAGAGATTAAAATAAAATTAAAATACCAATTATTAAGATTTGAAAATACAGAATATAAAACTTTGATAAAAGCTAGATATTAATTCTTATATGAATAGATCTTATTTTTCTAAGAATTTTGGTATATTGAACTTAATTTTCGAGTTACGGTTGAAAAGATATGAATTTTACAAGTTTTAAATTTCAGAAAATATCTTTGACCGAAAGTTGACCTCGTTGACATCAGCGTGATGCAGTGCTGACTCCGCCGCTGACTGGATGCTGACACGGCGATGACGTGGATGCCATGCAGATGTTGACGAGGATGACACGTGGCGATTTCTGATTCGTCGAAACCACGAAAGTAGATCAGATTTGTTAAGACAAATCCGTACGTCAAAACGAAAAACGTTCAACACGAAAGTTGTGGAGAACGATGGGATCTACCTTGTGTAAAAATTTCACCGGATTTGGTCGGACGGTTGATGAGTAATCGAGAAATTACTCGATCAGATCTGAGAACTTACGATGCAGAATTCTCCGGATACGATGGATGAAAAGTGGTGAGGTTTGTCGGGATGGAAAGATTTCAACGAGATCTATAATTCTCGCGAAGGGTGAAACGGCATACGAGCAAAGCTCGAACCGTGAGAAGAAGAAGATTGAAAACTAGATCTGAAATCGAAGTCTGGACTTTAGGTCGAGCTGCGGCCCGGGTCTACGGTATTTATAGGCAAATAGGTCGGTGGAGACGTGCTTCTTGGAGTAGGGAACAAGGCAAAATAAACGGATTCGAATTTGGAGTTTTCTAGATAAAGATATAGGAGTTTGAATAGAGTTTGAAACACACGTTTTATGGAACTGGAACCGATCGATCGATCGACTCCTCCGGCTGACCTGGTGCGGGAGCCTAGTTGGGCTGGCCCACTCGGGAGGAAGAGAGGAGAGAAGAGAGTAGAATCGGCCCGGTTCGTTTTTTTTCTTTGTTTTTATTCTTTTTGTCTTTTTCTTTTCTTTATAACTTTTGATTATGAGACCCGAATTGAGTCAAACCAATTTTGGAATATTTTAAATATTGTCCCCTGTCATTATAGACTATTTGGGACTAATTTTAATCAAAATAAAATACATAATATCCCTAAGCACGTATATGCTTTATAAAGGGTTTTGGTAAATTTTAAAATACGATTTTAGAAATAACCTTTTAGATTTGAAAGCAAGTCAACCAAATGCAAAGTTTTTTTTTTAAAATGATGCCATGATGAATGCAAATGCTCTAAATTCAAAACATTCCAATTCTAAAAATTGGGATGTTACAGTGATTGAGTGGTTAGAGAGGGAGATCTATAGATTTGGAGCTTTGCAACAATGGTGGTGTTCTTCTTTGGTCGTGGTACCCTTTCCAAGGTAGGAGAAGGGATATGTATACCCCTCTTCATTTACTAGCCGTTTGAAGGGTTTTCTTCACTTGTGCAGAGAAGCCGGCCTTGCCGGCTTGGAGGCCGGCCCCAAGGCAGGCGTGGGATCTTTTACGCGCAGACTGCCCGGTCTTGAGCCCGGCCTAGGCCGGCCTAACCCTACACCGAGGCTGGCATGCAGCTCGACGCTGCCGGCCTTGAGCCCGGCCTAGGCTGGCCAAGACAGCACAGGAGGCTGGCATGGGGGCCGAGCCAGCTAGCCTTGAGCCCGGCCTAGGCCAAGCCAGCACAGGAGGCTGGCATGGGGGCCGAGCCAGCCGGCCTTGAGCCCGGCCTTGCCGGCTACTGAGGCCGGCCAGACAGGTTTTCTGCCCGATGACGATTTGACTATCTTTTGACAACCATTTGCAGACTTTTTGGTGTGAGACATATTTAACTAATTATATTTCAAAGCCTGCAACACTTAGCACCATATTAAATTATCACTAGTGTTGTTAACTAACACACAAAACATAAGGGATTAAGAAATGTTCTTTCACTAGCCAGTGTCCCAATTTACCTCCTCAGCGTCATTAAGTTCCCAAAATGGGATATTGCCCTGATCAATTCCCAAATGGCTCATTGCCTATGGGACAACTATGAGGGACATTTTAAGTATCATTTAGCTAATTGGGGTCGAGTCTCACAGAAAAAAGAATTTGGTGGATTAGGGGTTCCAAATATAGCTGATATGAATCTCTGCCTTTTGCCATCTTGGATTAAGAGATATCAACTAGATGAGAATAAGATGTGGAAGAAAATTATTGATCATAAGTATGAAGTCAATGATCCTAACATCTTCTCCTCTTCTAGTGTGAATGCTTCCCCTTTCTGGAAAGGTGTCCGATGGGCGGCTAAGGGAACCAAAATGGGATACCAATGGAAGGTTGGGAATGGTAGAAAAATTAAATTCTGGGAGGACAAGTGGTTTGGTGACTCTAGTCTTGCCATTCAATACTGGGAGTTGTATGTGATTGCTAATGAGAAATCTGCAACTATAGCAGATGTCTGGGATGAGGGACAGTTAAAGGTCACCTTTCGTAGATGCTTTAGTAAGGAAATGTTTGCCAAGTGGTATGAAATTATCCAGATAGCTCAGTCCATCCAGTTTAAGGATGAGGATGATGCCATAATCTGGGAACTTGAAGCTAATGGTATCTATACCGTCAATTCTTTATATGAAGTTGTTAACTTCAAAGGGGTGATGCCTGTACATGTGCATAAAGTGTGGTCAATTAAAGTACCTCCCAAAATTCATTTCTTCCTTAGGTTATTAACATATAATAAGCTGTTTACAAGAGATAATCTTAGCAAAAGACAGCAAGTAGATGATGCCTCTTGCATTTTTTGTTCTGCACCAGAGACCTCTACTCATGTTTTCTTTGAGTGTGTGGTTGCCAAAATGGTTTGGGATAGAATTTGTGCTTTTACTAGTAAGACCTATAGATGCAAGGGGTCCGGTCCGGTGCGGACCTGTTATTGGACCACCGCACCTATGGAAGAAATAGGTTTGGCCCGCACCACCTGCCTAGGTTCAGGGTCAATCCTATAGGTTCCAGGTTCGGACCTCTCTCTACAGGAACAACTGCTGGACCTTTCTTCAGCAGCGCTATTTCATCAGTACATGAACAACAGCAGCAAAGCATCGACAGCAGACGGGAGAGGAAAGGCCGAGGTTGGAGAGGCATGCAAGGGGGTCGCGCGCGTTCCCGGCTTCAACCTGCTCCGGCCGAGTTCGGGTGGCCGGCGTTCCGCGACGTTCCGGTCGCCGGCGTGTTGACGTGCTCCGGCGGCGGGGATAACTTGGAGAGAAGAGGCAAAATAGGAGCCAGCAGGGGACGGTGTATTCTACCGGTGCCGGCGGCTCGCCCGGTCCTGCGGCGGCGCGGCGGCGGCAGCGTCTGTGTGTGCTCTATCGAGAGGTGAGAGGTTGGAGGTCCGGTTCTATCCTAGGATCCAAAGGGTCAGGTTCCTATTGGACCTAAGTTTTTTGGGTTCGGCCCTTTGCCCTATCGGTAACTAAATCAAGGTTCGGTCCAGCGGGTCAACGGGCCGAACCGGACCATGCGCATCAATAGTAAGACCGACACCCCCGTGTCTCACGAGTTTATTGCAAGCACATGGGGTGATGGTGAGAAAAACAGTGTTATAACACTGTGCATGCATATATTCTGTGGTCTATCTGGCTTACCAGAAATGATATGTTTTTTAACAAAACTCCATGGCTTGGTACACAGGTCATATGGAGAAAAGCAGCCTGTTTGCTCTCCCAGCGGATGGTTATGTTCTCAGGGGATGCAAAAGGAAAATTGGACAATGTGTTGGGGATGATGGAGCATCTGGTTCGAGCGCCACCCCTGCTGCTTTGGCCGGATCCTGGATGAACCTGAGGAAGCTAACTGGACAAGAGCTAATGGTTGAGTAAAGATCCATGCAAGATGATGATACGGAAAGCGAAGAAGTGGAAGATTGATACTGAAGGATTGGCGAAGCAACTGGCAGAGGAATCCCTGGAGCTAGTGGAGGACGGCCCTTGGCTGAAAGTCGTCCAGAAAGCCTGATGCTGCGAGATGATATAAACCTCTGTTGGTTGTAGTAGTGTAGGTCTGCTTTTCCGTTTTCATCCTTGCGCAAAAAACTTTGTTTTGGGTTAAACTCTCGCCTGTTTGTGAGGAGAGTGTCTAAACTCTTAATCTGGGTGCGACATCATCAGTCGTCCCCTGTATGCTGTAAAACTTTGTGTAACCAAAACTCGTTTCATTTCTGAGGAATGGAACTGGGGCGGAGCCCTTTTTATCTAAAAAATCGACTTGGAATATTCGATCAGATCACCCAAAAACTCCATTCTGATCGATCATCTTAGAGGAGCTGCTTACTGGAGATACAAAATCTGTTTCGGTGATGTCAAGCGTGGGCTTTAAAGAAGTTCTGCTTACTGGAGGATGGTACCTATGGTGGATCCGAAGACAGGTAGCACATCAAATCCCCCCGTATGGAGATGGCCTATGTCCGTTTTAGCGATTACCAATAATTACAAGAAATCCTTAAATCACAACATGAGAGAAAATGATGCAGGGTGGCTTAAACTGAGTCCAAACTTTGTGAAGCTAAATGTGGATGCTTCTTTTCACGCTGATGTCAGGGCAGGAGCTACTGCTGCAATTCTTCGAGATGATCATGGGAACTTTATTGCAGCACAATGCCTATATGTAGATCGAGGAGCTGATGTGATGACCATGGAGGCAGTAGCTATGAGGGATGGCTTGATGATGGCTAACTCGTTGGGATTTCATAACGTGGAAACAGAGTCTGATTCCTCGGAAGTTATTAGCTTCTGCACAGGGCAGATGCAATGGTGGGACGCGGCGGCGGCAATTTTTGCAGAATGTGTGGATGCGGCAACTACAATAGGGCGAGTTAATTTTATGCATTGCTTACGTGAGACGAATTCTGCGGCACACATTTTTGCTAGCTATAGCTATTGTAATAAGAATTCTCTTAGTTGGATCAACGAACCTCCGGGTTGGTTGATCAGTACGTTGGTCGATGATGTAAGTGTGAATGTTTGATGGTAGCAAGTTTTTTGACGAACTCTTTTCCTTACAGAATAACTAAGGGGACTGGAAGGTTTTTAATAAGACGGCTTGCTAGCTTAATATATTATTATTTAAAAAAAAAACTCCAGTAAGCTTTAACCAGCAGCTCGTCAATCGTCAAAATCCCCGGTGTCCACCATCGCAGCAGCATTCTAAGAGGGAGGACGTCGGCAGTGGAGGGAAGATCGTGCTTCAGCCCGACTCTGCATGCTCCGGTAGTACGGCGCCCTTCTAAGCGTCGCTGGCGGACTACAGCAAGAACCAGGACTTGGGAGCTATCTACGGCCGCCTCGCCATGGTCACCGCCTGGCGCCTAGCTCCGCCTCTCACTTATGTTCCCACTCTATTTGTTTGGAGATCAGCGGCCAATAATTTTTTGTGTTCACAGATTGCGTTTGCAGCGGTGGAGACGACGACGGGGGACTTGCTGTTCAAGAAGCAGGGCACGGTGCAGATCGAGGAGACGACGGGGGTGTGCCACGTTCGCGTGGATGTCTAGCGCGCGCGGCAACATCGGACAGATGCTCACCCTGGGCGCAGCTCCTTTGTGGACAGGATCGTCGACGCGCTCTTCGCCGACGGCCAGCTGCAGAACCTGTCCAAGAACGCCTGGCTGTGAAATGTATAGATCTCTGAAGCGATCTAGTGTACGCATGGTGGTATAAAATTAATTACTACTAAAGATCGTATTTCTTCAGAGATGGACGCCATGGCTATGCTACAGAGCTCCGATCATCTGAGTGATTGCAGCTTTGTAATCCAATTTGCTTGATGTCTGAAAGACAGTAGCCAGTCCGGCACTTGTGCAAGGCTGTGAAATGTGTCGATCTCTGCAACGATGTGGTAATGTACCTGGGTATCGTACTCCCTCAAGTTGACTGTACCCTTAGTATCTAGAGCTACCGATCGATACTGTAAACTAGAGACCAGCATGTAATTAGAATCCTGTATTCTAGTCTCTCAGGAACAAAATACGCCGTCTTGGCCTCTTGGGGCTATGGAAATGTAGTCTTTACTATTAAATTGAGATTGGTGAGTGCCTGGTGTCACACATGGGCCGAAGCGGTCAGTTTTTTTTTTTCAAATTCCGGAGGCGTGGGCTGGCCCATCCGGTCATCTTGCCGTTAGTTGTTCAGGCCGCCTCATCGGGTGAGTTCGACGAGGACACGGACTGGTTCACAAAATCCAACACGGACTGTGCTCGCAGCAGTCCTGATCAAAAAGGCTGTTTTGGGTTGGTCAAATCCACTCATAGTAAGTGGATGGATACGGCGATGACTTGAACGGAATCGATTTTTTTTTCACGAGAACAACCGAATCGATTTAAGAAAAGACTACTCGAACAGAATTTTATGGAATCCAAATCCAATTTAATACGGAGTATGCACTGAGACACACGTACTAACAGAATAGTGTGATTTTCACGAGCCTCGACCATGGGCAAATAGCCGATGGAAGAGCAATCCGGATCGTGGCATATTGTTGCAGTATTGCGAGCCATGATATCATTGCTGATGCCAGCACTAGGTATTTGTCCCAGGTGCTTAGGTACTAAGCTAAATATTGCCTTTTTATTAATTAGATCGTCTTCACCTTATGTTTTCTTTTCATATAGTTTGTAGGGACTTTGTTGTTTCCCGGTGTTGAAAATCTACTGCATGGACGGATAGTAACCAAACGACTAAGACAATACAAAGTGGAGTGGGAGGACAACGGAGCTGACCAACTTTGAATGGTGGTGTAGCTATAGGGCAGAGGGGTAATATGGAGGAAGAAGACACTTTGTTTCTCAGTTTACAAGAGGAGACCGGATGAAGAGTGGGAGATAGATCAACGCTTTGTCTTCTTTTTTGCGGGGAACATTTGTCTTGACTAAAATGGCCGTGTTTGTCTAGACTTACTAAAAAACTTAACGGTGTCAACAAAATGGAACAAGTGCTCTACAAATACTTATAGTTAATATATGTATGTATGTTTTTTTTGTCCCGTAGCAACGCACGGGTATTGTGCTAGTATAAGATATCATCTATGTTAGACGTGAACTATAAGGACACGTCAAGCCAGCCGTATTTAAGGAGGTTTAGAATTAGTTTAGATTATTCCTAAGATGTAATCCTTTTCCTTGACGTCCAAGCCTCCTTGTAGTACTATATAATCCCATCAAGGGATCCAATCAATCTAAGTGCAACAATTACAATTGGCTTCATAGTATCAGATTAGGTTACGATCCTCTCTCCTCATGGCGCCGCCACAACCTAGCGCCGCCGAAATCGCGGCCGAAGCCGCCGCCAAAGCAGCCCTATGGGCGCTAGCGGCCGCGCTCCCAAGCGTCCGCGCCGCCGTTCCAGTCACCCTCGAGCTCTCCACCTCCAACTTCCTCCAATGGCGAGGCATGTTCTCCGACGCCGTCGAGAAGTATGCCCTCGAAGACCATCTAGATGAGAAGGAGTACCCGAGCTTCTCGCGCCCGAGCTTCTCGCCAGGATCGTCGACACCACCACACAACTTCCTGCGCATTCCTTATGGACGCGTCTCTCCAACATCTACCACGACAACGCCGAGACCCGCTCCTCCTACCTGGAGCAAGAGTTCCACGGTCTCCAACATGGGTCCATGACCGTGGCCGACTACTGTCGCAAGCAGAAGCTTCTCGCCGATGAGCTCAATGCTTTGGGCACAACCATCACTGACAAGTGTCTCGTGCAGAACACACTTCGTGGCCTCGGATCTGGGCTTGCCTACATGCGCACGCTAACCCTCAAACAGCGCCCACTTCCATCATTCCTCGACGTGCGCTCGTCTCTTCTGCTCGAGGAACTCACGCTGAAGCAGTCTGCATCATCGTCCCCTGCTCCGACCGCCTTCGTCGCGAGAGGCATCTCCTCGCCTCCAACAACACGCGGTCCTGCGGAAACAGCGCCGCCTCAGCGCCGCCCCTACCCATGCCGCAACTTTCAGCAGGGAGGCAGTTGCCAATTTGGTGCGCGATGCCGCTTCCTCCACTCCGGCCCTCTCCAGTAACGCGGCAACGAGCAACGAGCAACGAGGCGGCAACTCCAACACGTCCGCCAAGGGATCGCAGGTGCCCTGGCCCTCCATGCAAAACCCTTGGGCGGGCTCTATTCAGATGTGGCCAGGTCCGCCTCCACGCCTGCCTCTTCCAGGTCCGCCACAGGCCCATCATGCCATGATGTCACCGCCGCCTCCGTGGGTCTACGGTGCTCCGTCGACCATGCCAAGTCCACCAGGGGTGACGCCGCCAACCATGCCCTGGATGATGCCAGGAGCTCCGCCAGGTGCTCCAACGGCCGCCCCGACATATGCTGCTCCGCCACCATCTTTCGACCAAGGACATCTCATGCAGGGGTTCAACACCATGTCTCTCACACCACCATCGTCCAACGAGTGGATCATGGACTCAGGCACCTCCGCTCACATGACTGGCAATCAGGGTAACATCTCGCACATCATACCCTCTAACTCTCCTTTCCCACATGTCATCGTAGGCAATGGTCAATCCCTTCCTATCGCACAAATCGGCCACACAACCCTTTCTACTCCTAACCACTCTTTCTTCCTTAACAATAGATTAGTTACACCTAACCTCATAAAAATCTAATTTTCGTTCGTAAGTTAACCACTGATAATCTTGTTTCTATCAAAATTGATCCTTTTGGTCTTTCTGTGAAGGACTTCCGCACCAAGAACGAGATCGTTAGGTGCAATAGCTTCGGTGACATGTACCCCTTCTGGTGGCCATCTTCCCCTGCGCATGCTCTCTCCACCACCACGTCGTCTTCAACCTTGTGGCATCGTCGCTTAGGACATCTTAGTAGTCAAGCTTTGTCGCACCTAGCAAGTGTTTTTTCTTTTCCTTGTAATAAAAACGTCACCGATGATCATTTATGTCATGCTTGCCAATTAGGAAAACATGTTCGCCTACCCTTTGATACATCATCTACTAATACAAATCATCCTTTTCAACTCACATTGTGATATGTGGACTTCGCCGCTTCCAAGTGTGTCTGGTTACAACTATTATCTCGTTGTACTAGATGATTTCACTCATTACCTTTGGACTTTTCCTTCGCGCGCAAAATCCGACACTTTTTCCACCCTCAAACACCTCTTCGCATATGTATCCACTTAGTTTGATACAACCGTACAATCAGTTCAATGCGACAATGGTAGCGAATTTGACAATACCACTGCTCACCTATTTCTCCTCTCTCTCGGTGCCACCCTTCACATGTCCTGCCCTTACACCTCTTCCCAGAACGGCAAAGCCGAACGTATCATTCACTCTACAAATAACATAGTGTGCACCCTTCTTTTCCAAGCAAGCATGCCACCCACCTATTGGGTTGAAGCTCTCCACACCGCCACTTTTCTCTTCAACCTTCACCCTACCAAAACCCTTCAAAACCGTACACCATATGAGGCTCTTCGTGGTCTCCCTCTACCTCTTGATCATTTACGTGTTTTCGGTTGCCTTTGCTATCCTAATCTTTCTGCTACAGCACCACACAAACTTGCTCCACGCACAACCGCGTGCGTCTTCCTAGGGTATCCCTCTAACCATCGCGGCTATCGTTGCCTTGACCTCGCCACACATAAAATAATAATCTCTCGCCATGTCATTTTTGACGAAAATACATTCNTGCTCCACGCACAACCGCGTGCGTCTTCCTAGGGTATCCCTCTAACCATCGCGGCTATCGTTGCCTTGACCTCGCCACACATAAAATAATAATCTCTCGCCATGTAATTTTTGACGAAAATACCTTCCCTTTTGCCAAACAATCCACTACAACACCTACATCCACCGATTTTTCCTTTCTCGATGATCACCCTCCCATCCTTCCACCCAACATTACCCAACCTACACCGCTGCCGCAAACCCCACCTCCACCCGAACCAACCACACCACCGACACCTGAACCCCACACTCCTCCTTCTCAATCCGTTCCTCCTACTTCGCCCGTGGTTTTAGCCCCTGTTGGTCCTCCCCTGGTTGACAATACTCACTCTATGTTCACCCGTGGCAAACGTGGCATGTCTAAACCGGTTAACCGTCTTAATCTTTTGGCTGATGTTCTTAGCCCGCTACCCAAGAGCTACCGGGGCGCTCTCAAGGACCCCCATTGGCACAATGCTATGATGGATGAATTCAGTGCTTTGCAGAATAATCAGACATGGGATCTTGTTCCTCGTCCACCTGGCGCCAATATCGTAACTGGCAAGTGGATCTTTCGGCACAAGCTTAAACCGGATGGCTCATTGGACCGTTATAAAGCCCGTTGGGTCCTCCGTGGCTTCACTCAGCGTGCAGGTGTTGATTATGGAGAAACCTTCAGCCCGGTTGTCAAACCGGCCACCGTCCGCACTGTACTTTCTCTTGCCGTCGCGCAAGATTGGCCGGTTCATCAGCTTGACATCAACAATGCTTTTCTACATGGTACTCTTGCCGAGACGGTCTACTGTGCACAGCCGTCAGGATTCGTCGATCTCTCCAAACCTGACCATGTTTGCCGTCTCAATAAGTCTCTCTATGGACTTAAACAAGCGCCGCGTGCCTGGTATAGCCGCTTCGCCGATCACCTGCTGCGCCTCGGATTCGTCAGCTCCCGAGCGGATCCTTCGCTCTTCATCTACAACAACAACACTGAGCTTGTTTACTTGTTGTTGTATGTCGATGATATAGTTCTCACAGCTTCATCTGCGCAGCTTCTTCGGAAAACCATCACGGCTCTTGAGCGTGAGTTCTCTCTCAAGGATCTTGGTACATTGGATATTTCCTCGGAGTCGCAGTTACACGATCCTCAGATGGCATGTTTCTATCCCAGCGGCAGTACATCATCGACATCCTTGACCGTGCAGGCATGAGTGAGTGCAACCCATGCTCCACTCCCGTTGATACTCAGTCCAAGCTCTCAGCTGCTGGCACCACCGTCACTGATCCGTCTGCCTATCGAAGCCTGGTGGGTGCTCTCTAGTACTTGTCTTTTACAAGACCAGACATCGCCTATGCTGTGCAACAGGTCTGCCTATACATGCACGACCCTCGGGAACCGCATCTCAATGCGGTCAAGCGGATTCTCCGGTATCTACGTGGCACCGTCGACCATGGACTCAGATATACCGCTCATCGCCTGCATCGCTCACCGCTTACACTGATGCTGACTGGGCTGGCTGCCCCAATACTCGCAAGTCCACCTCAGGCTATGGTGTTTTTCTTGGTGATAATCTGGTTTCTTGGTCGTCAAAGCGTCAGCAAACTGTCTCTCGGTCAAGTGCGGAGGCTGAATACCGCGGTGTTGCCAATGTCGTTGCTGAAGCTTGCTGGCTACGACAGCTCCTATCCGAGCTCCGCCGACCTCTACAGCGAGCTACGGTGGTCTACTGCGACAACATCTCTGCCGTCTACCTTTCGACGAATCCGGTTCAACATCAACGAACCAAGCATGTGGAGATTGACCTACACTTTGTCCGTGAGCGTGTTGCCCCGCTCTGCTCCCGCTCCGACTGCGCGGGGGGCGCGGGGGGGGGGGGGGGGGGGGGGGGGGGGTGTTAGACGTGAACCACAAGTCAGCCGTATTCAAGGAGGTTTAGAATTAGTTTTAGATTATTCCTAAGTTGTAATCCTTTTACTTTGCGTCCAAGTCACCTCCTTGTACTACTATATAATCCCATCAAGAGATCCAATCAATCCAAGTGCAACAATTGCAATTGCCTTCAGACATAGACATATGATGTTTGCTAGTTTCTTTCTATCGAGCTACGTACATGATTAACTTGATTGATCAATTGCATGCAGCCACAATATAGGGATAAAACGCAAATCTATAACGATGCCTATGAATCCAATGATTGATTGTATCTACCAAGCGGAAAAAAATTACACGAGAAAGCACTAGTAATGTTTGGAGATGTGCATGGGCGGTCAAACAAGAAAGATCGTGTTGATATATGCATCACATGAATTGTCAGGACGCACATCACCTCTCTGACATCCTGATCTTTCTTTTTTCTGATTTAGCCATTCAAGGGCCTCATCTTTCATGTATTTTCAGTTTTAATTTTATGTGGGCACGCTCGCAAAATGTTGGATCGATGTCAATCACGTGCCTACACATCGTCGAGTCAGAATCTTATCATGTAGTAGTAAGTACAGCTACCTCAAATAGTATGTATGAATGCACATCGCAATGTCTCAACCGATTTTACCACAGAAAAAAAGGCTAGCTTCTGGATTCTATATAGCTACTAGATGGATGCGTAACAAAACGATTACACACCCGCAACAAAAAAGAAAAAAGATTACACGAGAAGCACTAGTAGTAATGTTTGGAGATGCGCATGGGCGGTCAAACAAGAAATTACATATTGATATACACATCACATTAATTGTGAGCACGCGCATCAGCTCTCCGGCATCTTGATCTTTCTTTTGTCTAATTTGGCGCTCACAAATAACGGATCGATGTCGGTCACATGCGTCGATTCAGATTCGCATTCTGAATTAGTAGGTACAGCTCTGCTCAGTTTCAGTTAGTATACATGCATGCACTTCCAAGTTGATCGATCCTATCTTGACCGTGCCTATATAAGCTACCGAGCTGCAGCTTCGTCACTACATCAGTATGAGTATGGGTTCCTGGGAGAGCAACAACAATGGTGTGTGGTGTGTACTGCTGGTGGGGCTTCTCCTGGTTGCAGCATCGGAGGGACGTCTGACTGCGCCCATGACCTGTGACAAATACTGCCGGGACTTGTACCCAGACACCGACCGCAGATACTGCGTCCAGAATCTGTGCCTCTTTAGGCCTCGTTCGGTAGAGGTGGTCTGACCGGGTTTGTCGTGTTTAATCCATCGTGGCCTACTGTAAATCCACCTGAAATCACGATCGATACGTCGGTAGACGGGTTTGGGCTGAGTAATTCTCATTATCCCCGAGAAACACGCCGTTTGGGCGTGTAATTAAAACGCTGGTACCCCCTTCGCGTTTCTCGTCGTGCGCAACGTAGTCATCTTCAGCCCCGATTTCCCCTCGCTGGCACTACGTGCATGCCCCAATATGCGGATCAGTGGGATAGCAGTTTGGATACACTTCTTTTTTTCCTGTCGGTTAGCCGCATCGATCAGCTATCCCAGCTTTCTCTATGTACGTAAAAACACCTTAAAACATGCTAATCCACGCGGACTCACCCAAAACACTTCTAAATCACTCCGTGACACACGCCTGCCGAACGAGGCCTTACGGTGATAAGTAGTACTCAGGAGGGAGAAGCGAGAGGAGCCACTGCTGTGTGGCCGTCCACCTGCGACGTCTACTGCTGGGACGTGCACCCAGATGTCAACCACAGATACTGCGTGCAGAATCTGTGCCACCTTAAGCTGGTAAGTAGTACTCATGTATCACTAATTTCTACTTCCCTCCGTATCAAAATATAAGATGTTTTAGTATTTGGCTTTTATCCGTATCTAGACATATTTTAATAGTAGCTAATAACTTACTAAGCAACAAAAAATGGTTGTAATTTCTTGTGCAACTGAAATTTTAGGCGAAGCCGATCTTCGACCAGTGCTACACCTACTGTCTTCATGAGGACGACTTCGCGGCGTGCTACCGCTCGAGGTGCCTTCAACCACATACTGAGACGGAGCCGGTGGTTGGACGGGAAGATCAGAAGGTCATCAAGCTGTTCAATGGAAAGAAGGAGGAGGAGAAGAAGGAGCAGCGGCAAGAGGAAGCCGTCTTTCATCTTGGGACCGGCGGCGACGCCTGCGACGAGTGTGCACCCTTCGACCCCTACTTCTACGTACGCTGCCTGATCGAACACGGATGCTTCCCCGGTTAGCTTGTTTCCGTCTAAAGAAAATAATAATGGTATGCACTGCCACGGATGTCGTAGTGGCACCAAGTTGTTTGCTTTCTGGCTTTGCATGAAATAATTATGATCGATATTTTTATGTTCTAGTGGGTGCATACCATGTCTCATGCATGTGCATGGCTGACTCCTACGTACGTACGCTCATTTGAAAATTAACAGATGCGTATGTATGTGCACTCAGCAAAGTAAATGGTGCACCCATATCCAAAGTCCAAAGATGCATCTAGCTTGTCGCATGCCTTTGAGAATTACATGGTGCATGTGTATGTGTACTTTTGTCTTCCACACCCATTGCAGACAAATCTGTGAAATGTAAAAAACTGTAATAACTATACTAGTATCTCAGTTTTATGATGTATGTCTATACGTCGGGACCAAGGGGGGGATGCATGCCAAACACGTAGATACGTGCATCTGCATCCATGTTCAGATCCATCATTTGCGCGCGGGCAATGTATGGGCGTTAGCACTTGGGGGGAATGCATGCCAAACACGTAGGTACGTGCATCTGCATCCATGTTCAGATCCATCATTTGCACGCGGGCAATGTATGGGGTAGCACTTGGGGTTTGTTTTAGATGAAGGCAATAATGCCCAGCTTTGAATTAACATAACTCGGAGTTTTACAACGGCAATCACATACGATACAAGGTGTTGAGCAGAACCTCTAACAAAGCAGACCAATGACAAGCTAAAAGAGGAAGGGCGTTAGCACTTGGGTTACTTGCTCAAAGCACTTGCTTGGATCGACTAGCTATAAGCTTTGATACATACAAAATAATTGCAGACTTGTCTCCCACGCAGAAAAGTTATGGTGAAAAGAAAAGAAAAAAAGAAGAAAAAGTAAAGGAAGCATCTTGCGCTACCGCACGCGGACATCGTGTTATAAAGTTCAATCTGCGTCAGGCGGGACTCAAACAAACAAACGACCTAAAACTATTAGGCTACACATGGTAACCTCTAGGGTTGCAGGGCAGCGTCCCACATAGTCCTGCATAAGTAGATGACAAGTTAAATTGAAGTAAATCACCCCAATCATTTGAAACTAAACTTTTCAAATTTGCACACGAAGCGGACCCTTCCTCTCGTGCGCCGCTCTACAACCCTAGTAACCACAAAACTTTTTACATATTTGGTGATATTAGGAACTTTCCGCAGTATTAAACATATCCAGTAGGCCCTATGTTATGGGCAGCGCTAGGCGTAGGTCGGCCTACAGCGCCCCTGCTTTAGGTCCCTCTCCAGCACCGTTAGATCATCATCCTGCGTCCCAGCATCATTGTCGTCCGCTTTTGCATTTTAGCCCCCTTCTTTTCTGTAAATCAAACCCGCACTACACAATAGACCCACTTAAACAAAGGGGTATATCACGTTGCCCCTGTCCTTCTCTATATTTACAGTAAAAATGCCACCATGATTAATTATCCTGAGTATTACAACAAATTTACGAGTATTGCAACAAATTTCTCGTCTTGTGTATAATTTTTTTATAGTATTACAACAATTTTTACAATATTTTGAAAAAGGTAATGTTAAAAAAAAAGTGGGTTAACAACAATTTGTTTTTGGTTCAGGTTGCCTTTGCAACAAAAATCATCAACAATGCCAACAAAAATTATAATCTGTTACTAAGAAAAAACATGTATTTACAACAATTTTTTGAACCCGTGTACAAAAAATAAATTATTGCAATAAATATGTTAAACATATTTATATAAAATTAATGTGACAAAAACATGGTTAGGCAACATTTTTTTGCAACAAATTGCTTTGCAACAAAAATCAACAGCTGTTCCAACAAAAATCACAAACTATTCCAACAAAAAAATGTGTTTGTAGCAATAAAAAAACTGGTTGACCAACAAATGTTTTTGCTACAAATTCATTTACAACAAAAATCATCACCTATTTCAATAAAATTCACCAACATTTACAACAAAATCAAAGTGTTTGCATCATTTTGAAAAACATGGACAAGAACATTTAAAAAACACAGCAAACGTCTAGTATACATTGAAACATCTGGCTTGTGATTTCACAACAAAAAAAATATACGAGTTTGTCACAACTTGGAAGCACGTATGCAACATAAAAACAAGGAGAAACATAATTTATAGCAAACGTCCAAAAAAAACTTTCCAACATGTCATGCGTTCTTTCTCAACAAAACTTGTGCTCTTATGGTATAAAATTTATAAACGCAGGCAACATTGAGTAACCCGGGAAAGTAAACTTAGTTGTATCATCTTGTCGATTCGACACTATAGGCCATGCATCAGATCAGCCGGAGGCCTGGCGATCCGGCGCCACCCGGACCCGTTTTCACTACTCCAGTAACATATTAGTCATAAATATTGAGCAAATTTGGTCGGCGCTCGCACAACATGTCGTTGCTTGCCGGATTCCGTATCGGCTGCCTTCGCAACGTCACGGCGATGATGCAACGATCGCGCTGCATCGTCGTGGACCCGTTGAAGCATCAGTGGCGGCTTGCGCCATCCGAGATTGACGGTGACACCAGTTTGCGGTAGGCGACGCATTGGGTTGCACCAAAAAACGCATCCAAAAGAAAGGACAAGGCTAAAAAAAACTAAAAAATAACTAACAATGAAAAAGTAGCTATGTTTGTACGTAGAAAAGGATCAATATCCAAGTGGTGCATGGCTGCTCCTCACGGCCTTTGCATCATACGCCACACCCTAGGGTCAGCGTGAGTGCATGAGTATCACTAGTACTCCGTGTGCTGCTGTATCGGTGCATGCATACTAATAGTGCGCAGTGAAGGAAAAAAACCAGTTGAGAAAAACGTAGGAGTGGAAAGCGACATGTGAGGTGTGACGTAGCAGCAGACAGCAATGTGCAACAGCCATTGACGCGCGCGGGGGAGGAAGGGACCTACAACGCGCGCTGTAGGTCGGCCTATACCGACGTATGTACACACGCTCGCACGGATCCGTCCTCAAGCAGCACGCACGTACACTCCTAGCATCGCACACACGTCACATAAAAGCAGGCACGCGGGGTGGGATCACTTCAATTCAAGGGTATGCAATTAAATACCCAAATTTTCTGAACAAAAAACTCGATATACACTGTACATAATAATCATCGATTAATCTACTTAGAAGACGTTCCCACGGATGATTCACTATACGGCGGTAAAGAGTTAGCTTGCGCCTCTATAAAGGGCGGAGATACTGACAACCGCATGCGTAAAAGGAATCTTTTCAAGATTTAAAATTTTAAAATGAATTATCTGTTAAACCGTTAATTTAATTGACGATCCGCTTCATTCACCGTTGGCTTCGTCTTGACGAGGACTTTAAAACAAGATCCCATCTTAATATGTTTTGACGAACTTTTTTTCCATCATCAGTTGCCAGGTTATTGTACTGTAGTTGCCATGCTACTGCTTTAGCAGTTACCATCCAAAAAACACACAATTACCAGATAATATTTTACATGTTTTTCCTTGTACCGATGATCTATATATCTAGAGAATGGATATTTGATCAACTCTAAACACAAAAAAGATCACATTAACATTAGTAAAGTCTTACATTGGTGAGTACCGAAGTTCAAAAAACCTGGTAACTATTTGATTTTACCTCGTGACCAACATGACTATGCCCGGTGACTAAGTGACTATAATCTGGCAACTAAGGTCAGACTTTTTTTTAATCAAAACATATCAACATGGGATATACTTTCGAAGATCTCGACACGACTAAGCTAACCATGAAAACGGATCTTAGTTTTGACTTACGGTTCAAGAGATAAAACATTTTAAAGTTTGGAAACCAATAAACAAGTCCACAGGGCTGGGTTGGCTAATTACGCATGCATGGCTAAATTACCATGTTTAATCCGTGCCCACGGAAGTCTCATCTGGGGCACGTGCCCTATGTAGCTCAGTCCAATAATCATACATATGAAAGAAGCCGACACGCGGGCGGGATCACTTCAATGCGTGGATGGCTGGCCGGCGGCGCGAGCTGGCGGCGCATTTGAGGGCGGGCGTGTCGGCTTCGTGCTCTGTGGGAGGCGCGTGGCGGTGCTGAGCGGGAGGTCGCGGTGGTGCCGGTGCGCTGCTTGGTGGCGAGCCAGATCTTGGCCCGACGGGCCCGATCTGGGCCTGGCGGGCCCATGCTCGGTGCAGGCGTGGGTGGTGACCGGCCGGGCGCGGCTCAGTGTGGTGGCTGCGCGGGTACTGGCCTCCCGTGTGTCTGCAGTGTCCGCGTCAAGGGAAGGAGGTGGTCGGGCTTGTGCCTGTGCAGCGGGAGGAGGGTGTGGTGGTGTTCCCGGGAGCAGGAGGTGGCATGTCTTGCTGCTGTGCTCCGGCACCTCACTACTAGGAAACTAGCTATAGGTGGAATGCTATTCTGTGGCGCACCAATATTTCATGCGCCACTAATTTTTTGTGTGTGGCGCACCACTTGCCATGTGCCACTAAATTCAGCTTTTTTGTGGTGCACCTGGAGGACATGCGTCACTAAAAGAAGACATTCTGTGGCGCACCTTTCTCCATGTGCCACAGAAATGTGGTGGGTTGGCCATTTCTGCAAAATTCTTTGGCGCATGTACTCTAGTGCGCCACAAAAAAGACATATTTCTGTGGCGCATGTTGGATGTGCGCCACAGAAATGTGGCTTCTGTGGCGCATGTTGCATATGCGCCACAAAACTTTGAAAAAATAAAAAAAACTCAAAAAATCCAAAAAAACTCAAAAAATATCAAAAAATCCAAAAAATCTAGAAAACTTGAAAAAAAAATCAAAAAATTCAACAATTCCAAAAAAAAAATTCTAAAGAAAAGAAATTTTATGAATTTTTTTGAACTTCTAAATATTTTTTGAATTTTTTATTTTCTAATTTTTTTATTTTTTGTCATTTAAAAAGAATTTCATTTTTTCTTAAATTTTTGAAATTTTCGGATTTGTTGAATTTTCTGAACTTTTTGAATTTTTTTGAAGTTTTCGGGATTTTATGATTTTTTTGAAATTTTTTGAACTTCTAAATATTTTTGAAATTTTGAATTTTTGATTTTTTGAATTTTTTATTTTTTGTCATTTAAAAAAATTACATTTTTTCTTAAATTTTCAAATTTTTCGGATTTGTTGAATTTTTCTGAACTTTTTGATTTTTTTGAAGTTTTCGGGATTTTTTGAATTTTCGATTTTTTTGAAATTTTGAATTTCCTTTTGATACTTTTGAAGTTTTTGAAATTTAAAAACATATATATACACATACACATACCACACATAAACTACACACACATCTATACACATACAAGGCTTAAGAGGGTTGATATGATACTTATATCAATAAGAATTTAGTAGCATAAGGGTAGCTGAACTGAATAGAACTTAGAAATTAAGCGTGCTTGGGTTGGAGCAATTTGAGGATGGGTGAACTGCTTGGAAGTCATCATTTGAGATGGGTTAAAAAATTCAGAAAAATTTGAAATATTTAGGGTTTTCCAAAATATTTTATATTTGTTTTTTCCAGTTTTTTTGAATTTTGAATTTTTTTTGATTTTTTTTGAATTTCCAGATTCAAAAATTTTCAAAATATTTCTGTGGCGCATGGAGCTGGATGCGCCACAGAAATCTACATTTCTGTGGCGCATCTGGCCCCATGCGTCACAGAAATATATTTTAGTGGCGACGTTTCGGTGGCGCATCAACCTGTTTCTAGGATGCGCCACAGATAGCCCTTTTCCTAGTAGGCCTGGATGGCGTGGAAGCCGGGGCGGCGGCCCCGGACTGCAGGCCGCTTCTGGCGCGGCATGGAGGGCTGCTTTGGCGACGTGGCGTGGTTGTCGTGGATTGAGGTGCCGCGACAGCCATGGCATGTGGTGAAGCTCGGTGGTCGGCGACATTTTCTCGTCGCCCTCATGTTGCTCCTCTCACTTCGTGGTCGGATTGACCTCCGGGCGAAAGCCTGCACGGACTCCGGCCAGTGCCGATGACGGTGGCGCCTTCGGCATCGTTTTCTCTCTTGTTTGCATTGTCGCAGAGGCTCGACCCCGACTAACGCGAGTGGTTCTGAGATCTCCGGGTGAAAACCTAAGCTTCGTCGGGGCGGGCGACAGCGACGAACTCGCCGCTACCTCCTTGGAGGTGTCGCCTTGGAGACCAGGACCCTCGCGGGAAAAAATATCCAGCGAATGATATCTAGCACGTTTGGGTAAAAAAGGTTCATCATATTGCATTGAAAAAATAAAACAGGAGAACCACTGTTTTTTAGTAAAATTTCAAATGAGTTAGACCCTGTACAAGACTTTCTTCTCATTGAATCCTATGAAGCTGAAAGGAAAAAACAAAAAATAGAAAAACCAAAAGATCCGCAGGCCAACAGCCTAGATAGGAAACACATACAAGCCCAACAAGAGACTGCTCAAATGGAAAAGGCCCAGAACGGCATGGACACTGCGAACACATCAGCGCTAAAGGAAAAATCGACCGATCGTATGGCTAATCTCATCGACTAAGACGTAACAAATTCTGAGATAGCAAATCCGATTAAGAAAAGCAGATACGATCTATGGGAATGGATGTACGTTCGTACGTACTTGTAAATACCGAACTGGATTCAGACTCGGTCCCAGCGTCTCAGCAGGCAGCCGATCCATTGGTTTCTTGTCCGATTAGGCCACGATATCCCAGTTCTTCACAGTATATATGCAATCGAGTCTAGTCGCGGTGCAGAGGAGGAGATCCTGCGCGACATCCTGCTCAGGCTGCCGACGAGGGACGTCACCCGTTCCTGCTGCGTCTGCAGGCTATAGCGCCGCATCGTCGTCGACCCCTCCTTAATTCCGAGCACTGCACGGCAACGGCCGACACGTCAGCGCCGCCGACGGCGCGAGACCTTGCTCGTGCCGGAGTTCCTTCAAAAGAAAAGGGTCGTCAGCGTCTCGTCGGCAAAGCGACGTGGCGAGCTACAAACGGCGGTGCACGCCTTTGAACTGCACACTCTGCATCGCCATGCGCTCCGTCGGGTCTCTTTCTGGCTCTCGACGATGACCGCAACGACACGCTGCTGCCTGGCTGGGAACGGCGCTACACCTTGTACGTGGACGCCAACTATGACAACCGCGACCCACCATGCCGCGCGTGGCTCGACGATGGCAACAAGATGCTCTGCTATAGACTAGGCGACATTGTGTACAAGTACGACACCACCAAGCAGAGGCAGAAGCAGAAACATATCTTGGAATGGGACTACCAAAACCAGCTGCCACCGACTCATGAACTGCGGTGGAACGTCTACGGCGGCTACCTTCCCAGCCTACTCTCGCCACATCTCCAATTTTCGTCGCCGTCGTTGCAGCAGCAGCACCGCAATGAACAAGAAGGTTGCGAGCAATCCTTGGTACATGCTCTGCGTTGCGAGCCATCATCGGAGAAACAGTGCTCTACCGGTCGCAGTAACCATCGAGTACGTCCTGCCAAGAGGTATCACAAGACAGCACACGATTAGTTAATATAGTAACCAACCAAGTTTAATCTAGGATTTCGTCTACCAGCAAAATAATGGTATAGAATTTGTGTTGGTTAACAAGAGTTCTGCACCCGTATGTATTTCAGCCTTGAAATCTTGCCAGGAATTAAGATACCAAGCTAGAAAAAAAATTGAAATTGTATAACATGGCCACAAAACTAAGTGAGTCTTCACATTGATAGAACTAGAGAGGCTGCGAGATATTGGATTGTGTTGCCCGCAAATAAATGTTATGTAATCGAAATGCGCTAGTCTCATATGGTTTTTTATTCCTCGGTGAAGCCCATTTGATTAATTTAGAAATTAGAACCTGCTCCCTTAATAAAACCATTCTGTTTATTAGCACAGTGTATATGGCCGGCTGCTCTTCGTTTTCTGACATGCAAATGGACATTTTATAATTGAACACTACCGGAAAATCTGTCTTTCCCGTGAGGTCAAAGCTTTGCCGTGTGCAACCACGTCCCCAGAACACGGCAAAGAATACTTTGCCGTGAGAGATAGAGAAGGATCACGGGAGGGGCGTTTCTGCACCCGGGTACACATACACCTGGTATTTTCGAGCAAAAATAGTAAATCATAACTAAAAAATCTGAAAAAAATTGGTGACATATATATATGAGTTTACCATACTCGTGCAAACTTTCGGAATGAAATGACAAATTATGTGCTCTGTATAAAAAAGACAAATACAGTTGTCAGAATTAGATCTAAAAACATAAATTTGAAAACACAGATTTTGTCTTTTTTGCACAGAGCACATAATTTGTCATTTCATTCCGAAAATTTGCATGATTGTGAAAAACTCATATGTGTGTCTCACCAATTTTTTTCAGATTTTTTCGAAATGTTTTACTATTTTTAAAAAATGCTCGAAAATAACAGGTGCATGTGAGCTCGGGTGCACAAGTGAATTTCCGAAGGATCACGGCAAACCTTGTCAACACGGCACAGAAGATTACGAGCACACGGCAAAGAAACCTTCACGGCAAATTGGACCAAAAGCGCACGGCAAACCTCTACCGCTCGGCAAAGAAATCTTTGCCGTGCGCCATGTTTACCAGCACGGCAATTTAGTTGACCAGGATTTGCCACGCTCCCCCAATAATTCGCGGGAATAAATTTCCCGTCGCGGCGGCTCATTCCCGCGCTCTAAATAAATCTGTGCCGTGCGGTGGAGCGGGGAGCCCACGGCAAAGATAGCATCTGTGCCGTGCGGTGGAGAGGAGAGCGCACGGCAAAGTTAGAATATGTGCCATGATACCTCCCGCAGAGCACACGGCAAAGATTTGAGGTATGCCGAGAGAGCTTCACCCAGGATCACGGCAAAGAAATACTTCACAGCAAAGACCATCCTGTTTATTAGAAATTAGAGCCTGCCCTTAATAAAACCATCCTGTTTATTAGCACAGTACATGTATATGGCCGGCTGCTCTTTGTTTTCTGACATGCAAAAATGGACATTTTATAATTGAAAGTGCACAATGTCTCACATGGTTGTCTCTGCCCCTGATTACTTTAAAGACTGCATTATTAATAACACCACTTTCTCTGTTTGTTCTCTTGTCGTTCCTCCTTTTATTTGTCCTTCATGTCTTTATCCTTTTCTGAAACTCTTATGCTAACATTAGCATGGCTAGGTCTCCTATACAGTTTCCAACCAAAAAATGATGCATATACTCTCGACGGTCAGAGTTATTGGTAACTATTTACATTTATTCAATGTGTACATCGAAGAAAGTGATTATCTTATTCGATTATCAGAGAAAGAATTTGGCGCTCAAAACCTAGCCTCCTGGGTCGCTCTTAGGCGACTCCGGGGGCTCCACCACCGCAAAAAGAAAAAATACTCCACCTCGTCGCTCCAATCCCTCGCTGCAGTCGGAGGATGCCGGTCGATGGCGGACGGCGGCGGCGGAGCGGCTCGGCTGGACCTCTTATTTCCGCACAGGCCATCTTCATCCTCCTCTCGCTCCATCCCACGTGGTGGTCTCAATCCGGCCGGCCGCCGCCGATCCGTCTCTGCTGTTCCGGCCGTCAGCTTTGGTTCTTACCGAGCTATTGGCAGATGATGGCGATGACGTCCTCGTCCCGCGTGGTTCGTGTCCCATGAGGACCCATCCTTCCCGAGAACAACCACGTGCAGATCAGGTGGCCAGTTAGTAGAAGCTTCATATTGCTGATGGATATGCGTCAGACATAGGCGAGAGCATCACCTGTTTCTAGTGGTGTGGCCATCCCATCTCACCTTTCCTTTGAAGCTGTTCAAGGTTATTGGGTGCCTCATACAGAGACCTGCATGACTGGCTAATACAGTTGCAGATTTTATTAACAGCTGATCATTTGTAATTCTTGCCTATGGTGGAAAATTGAATGGCTGGTTACAACAGTTTCAGATTTTCTTATGGGCAGACCATGATGTCGGTAATGGTAAGACCCACACAAGCCTACTCTCACTGCCGCGATTACCAATGTGTTGGCTGAGGTGGGGTATTTCACGGCGGTTGTATTCAAAGAGGTTGTTAGGTTGTCGAAAGAGAGGAATTTGACAACAGATAGTTCAGGTTGTACAAGTATGTTTTTTGGTTGTGTGGTGATATCCACATCAGGACCATATGTGCGATCGAGCGTTTGTCTCCGATGGGTACTCAATGGATGGAGAGGAGAAGAAGAAGCTTCACAACATGTTATGCGAATATTGGTTTAGTTTGTGTGGCAATGTCCACACCAAAACCATATGTGTGGACAATTGTGAGTCTTCAGTGTACTGCAACAACATTCTCGCAAGTGGGGGGGGGGGGGGGGGGGGGAGTAGCACAGGATGATTTCGTTTTTGTGCAATGTGCTCTCGAGTACCGAGTCTCAATTTTCAGGGTGAAAATTTGGTTCCACCTGGCAATGAATGATTTTCATTCATTTTCTGTTGAAGGCATTGTCTGAAAATGCGGACTTTCTCTACGGTGAAAGCCCATGATCTGACTTTGGTGGTTAGAATGGGTCACGACGACGCTTGTGTACTGTTCCCTACCTGGAGGCGTCTCTTTTGGAGAACTTTTTTCGCAGTCTGAGTGTTGCTAATGGTGGTGGTTGTTTCTCTATTGCGGACTCGCTGATCAATTCGGCTGGACCTTTTTTCCTTTTTTGGACGTGTGCATCCTTAATGTCTCGAAATAGTTCTCGATATTATGTTGTTGCAGAGGCTGGGTGTAATTGGTATCAACTTGATATTATTATATTCCCCTTATCGAAAAAAAATCAGAGAAAGAATAATAATTCCGAGTCATCATACACTATCTGTCATCATAAAATAGCAGAAGATTTTCCGGTTTTGATTTCTCATATCAGTATATTAAGTATCATGTGTCAATATGGACAAGAGATAAGCAAATATTATGATGTGTCAAAGATTATGATCATTTCTGACTGTTTGTACTCAATTTTAATTAGCGATTTGATTAAAGAAGTACACACAAACCGCTTGCTTCCGGTTCTTCTTTCTACCCCTAGCAGATAGAAGATCGTGATCATTTCTGACTTTGTGGGAAGTTTTAATTAGAGTTGTGATTAAAAAAGTACAATAAGTATTATGTGTTCGTACGGAGAAGAGATGGAAGATTATGATCATTTTTTACTTTGTGTACTTTATTTCTTCGCATGTGACGCATTCAAGATTCACCCAATTACAAACAACCAATATTTTGGTCCTCAATATGCGGCATGTACTCGAGATGAATTATATCTTGTAGTTGCACAGTAGGTGTGCTGTCAGAGTCGTTGGAGGTAACTGGTTTAATTTGCATTCCCACGATTTTGTTTGTAGGGAAGAAAAAGCTTATCTAATAAGTTCATAGCCGACCAAGCGTTACTATGGAAAAACTGCATTGGATGTACTGACATAAATACGTGCTAATTGCTATGATGATGTTCAACTTACAATGTTTAGAAGAATGAGCCATCATTCGACCTTGCAATAGACGGGGTTGTCTCTGTCACATGTCCCTCTAGTTGTGCCACCATTGACGCCAGTATGAAAACAGGCCAGCTATGCAAATCAAGCAGCTCAGACAGATAGTGGCAAAAACCAGCTGCATCATCTCTTTGTTGTGGCTTTGGGTGTTTTTTCCGAGTGGTACCACCTTTCTATAGATATATTGTCCCCCTAACACGAAGACTCACATGCCCGATAACGAAAAAAATTGATAACAGCCTAGAAATGGACAAAGTTTCATTCGCACCCCCCCCCCCCCCCCCCCGGTTCCTAGCTACTGGGATTTCGGAATCCATCGAGGATAAATTCAATAAAGAGAATGCATCAATAGATAATAATAATCAAGTGCCAATAAAATTGCAAAGGTCGGAGACATTATATAAACATATTAGAACGTACATATGACACATGTCACAATGGATGTTGTATATGGCCATATTACAATCAACAAGAGCAATTACATAGATTTATGAGCACACACACATGCGGAGGTAAACTAGAGGTCGCTCCGTACAGTCAACAATTTATTGGATGTAAAGATTAACATAACTTGGCCATAACTTTAAGGGATGCAACATATGCATATGAAAGGCATCCATCCAGGAAGCAGTGCAAGAATATTGTTCTAGTCCTGTCCTTCTTCCATCTTAGCAACCACACTTCCATTTCTTCCATCTCCGAATGGTTGGAGAGGAGATTTGGTGCTCCCGAGCACCAGCGATCCCGGTGGTCTAAAATTTTGAAAACACTATTTAGAAGTTTCAAAAAAATCTGAAATAAATCACGGATGTAGCAAATTATGTATCCCACAAACAGGTAAAAAAATCAACTTCAAATACGTTGTATTTTGGGTTACACGAAAATGATAAAATTGAAAATTTGGAAATATACATATTTAGATCCACACTTTTGTCATTTTCGTGCAGGGCGAACTACAATGTATTTGAAATTGATTTTGTTGCACGTTTGTGATATACTATATCATTGGCTACATCCATGATTTTTCTCAGATTTTTTAAAACTTATAAATAGTGTTTTCGATTTTTTTAAACCACCAGGATCACTGGTGCTCGGGAGCAAATGCACTTTCCGGAATGGTTGTGCTAATCTTATGTCAATCTTGTGTGCAGGCTATGGGTTCTAGCTTTCTAAGACGAGCTATATTTCGACACCCATTGCCATTGGGCATCATTTCAATTCGTGAAAGAAAATTCCGCCACGAGTTGAAGCCGCCAGGGCATCGTCTGGAACTTGCTGATAGTTATATGTTTTACACTAGCTAGTCTTGAAAGGAAGAAAGAACATTGTAGCTAGATAATACCGTTCCCTCTTTATTCTTGTTGGTATCGGTGGTTTGCACATTCAAGGCCTGATCGATGATATTTCGGGCACAAGGCTTGCTAGGCCGATCACAAAATCTCCTTGGGCCGAGATAGCTTCCTTGCCCCCAAAAACAAAAATACATCAAAAGTACATCAGTATTAGTTTTCACTCAAAAAATACATCAGTATTAGTTTGCTGGATAAAGCTATCTGATTTGTTTAGATTACTTTGATTGATCCATTAGATGGAGTCGCTACAATTTGCAGACCTCGATGATGATGGCATACGGATCCATCCTTTGATAGTATTAGTTACAACTTAAACATACACTATGATAAAAAATGATGAACCAAATATGCTAACGACAATCAGTGTCCAATGCGTAATTTAACATTGTTAGTTACGATGAATTTAACAGTATCAGCTACAATAAATTTAGCAGTACTAGTTACGATCATGGTTTCTAACATGAAGAAACCACATCTATGTTCACTGCATAATTTAACAGTACTAGCTACGATAATTTATAGTACTAGCTACGATCATAGTTTCAACATTGATACTAACAAAATCTCTAATACTAGCTGGCATGAGAAAACACATATGGGTTCACTGCATAATTTAATTAACAATAGTAGCTACAATAAATTTAGTACAACAATCATAGTTTCAACATCTCCTATAATAGCAACGTCTCTAATACTAGTTACATAAAGAAACTAGTTCTGTAATACTGGTTGAATTCAACCAAGTCATAGTCATCTTGCTGGTGCATCTCCTTCTGCGTGTCGTCACTGCACTCTAACATCTTGCCGTTCTCCTCGAAGAGATTAGACTACTCCTTGAGGAGAGGCAACACCACATTGTCGAAGTTCTGCGCTTTGGCCTCCAGATGCTCCTTCTCCTCGTTCTTGGTGGCTACACTCATATTCTCCAGCACAAGAAAGTACGCGACATCGGCGAACTGGGGAAAGTTGAGCGTCGCCCCTCAACCGAAGTATTGGACCACCATGGCATTAATTTGTTGATCGAAGCAAGTTGATGATTTGATTGAGAACGATTGTTATTTATGTACTAGTAAGGTAGATCCAATCTGGCAAGTTGATCGAGTACTAGTATATAATAACGATGCCATCCACCTTCCACATGCACCGATTTTCATTCCTTTCAAATCGTGACAGTACAAGTTAAAAGATTGCTCATGTCGTGATGACTCAAGGCCAATAATGCTAGAGTTACGAAAAAATCTTACGGGATCTTTTTTTTCCCTTTTTTCGAAAAGTTGGCAGGACTCACGGGATATTTTGTTACGGGATTACGTGGCAAGATTTGGTTGGATGGAGATGGACCCTGCGGAGAAATCAGGGGGTGGAGAATTACCGGGGAATGAGACCCCTTCCCGTAAGTCTAGCATTTTTTACTCAAGGCCCATGTCCTTGCGGCTGACGGTGAAGCCGAGGTCGTACGCCGCCGTCGTTATGGCTGGCAGGGGATCACGCTACTCAGGGAATCAGAGTGGAGGCGGGGACAATGGTTCCAATAATGGCAGACAACCGTTCTTGTTTGGTGCATCGTCGCGGGGACAAGGCCCTGCGGGCGGAAACCAGCAACCTTTTGCAAATGGCAGTAGAGGTGGCAATTACGGTTTTGATCAGCAGAGGGGAGCAGGCAATTGGTCGGGTGATGACAGAGCACAAGGCTTTACACAGCAAAATCTCCACCCAAACAACACAAGGCAGTTTGAGCAAGGGGAGGGCAGTGGATAGGGAAACAATGGAAACCGGGGTGCTTGTCCGGGGAGACAGAATTTTGGCTACGGTAATGGCTCAGGGGCTAATGGCGGCAATGGTTTTGGAGGAGATTTTGGGGTTTTTGAGGAAGAAAGGAGGCCCAATCAGGTTAACAATGCATACGGGCACAATCTAAATTTCCGTCGTCCTCCTTTTAATGGGAACAGAGGGCATGGGGGAGATCGATGGCGTGTGCGCAACAGGCCGATCTTGACGTGTCTCAATGAGCAACGGGAGCCGAATGAACAACAGGTAGCTGAATCAGAGGGGGTACCGAATAAGCCTAGGGAGGGAGAGACACAAGCAGTTGGTGCCATAAGTGGAGGAGTGAACCAAGGTGACAGTGTTGGTATGCCGGGCCAGAGTGGCCTATTAGCAAAGACCAAAAAGCAGGACAAGGTGCTGTGTTTTAGGTGTGATCTGACCGGGCATGTTGCAGATGATTGTACTGCAGTTCTATGTATTTTCTGTGATTCTGCAACACATGTTGATGCTGACTGTCCTTTGCCAAAGATGCCAAAACCAACAGCAATTGTGTATGGAGTTGCGAGGGAGTGTCTGACTTTCTTTGAAACACCAAAATCACACAACCTTAGGCTAAAAACTGACAGTGGAAAGGTGGGCAGAATTCGTATCACAGGGGGCTCTATGACGAAGCAACAAGTGTTGAAGGAGCTAGAGTGGCTTGTCCCAGGTGAGCATCAATGGGATATTTCTGCCCATGGTGAGTGTGCTTTTAGAGTTGTTTTTCCAATAAAAGCTGATCTTGTTAGGTTGAAGAAAATTAAGTTCATCGAGGTTGAAGAAAGTCAGTGCATAATGTACTTTGAGGATTGGGTATCTCGAAAACTAGACAAATGGGGGCTTTATGACATTTGGGTGCGTGTTTCAGGCTGCCCGGAAACTTTGCGTTGGGATTAGTTGGCTCTTTTTGCAGTTGGTTCTCTAGTGGGAAAGACAAAGGAGGTGGATATGAAATTTACTAGGGAACATGGTATAGTTTGAGCCAGGATAGATTGTGCATGTCCACAGGGGATACCTCGTAGGCTGGATCACCTTTATGATGGTGAAGGGTTTGGGATTCTGTTTGATATTGAGGCTGAGGATGGTTCAATTGTTCCGGCTGGTTCTTTTGATTTGGATGATGGGGAGGGGGGAAATATGGACAGACCTGATGACAATGAGAAGAAGCAGGAGGATAAGAAAGAAGACAAGTCAGCTAGTGGGGAGCTCTCTGATACTAATTCTCAAAATAACTTGATGGAAACTGAAGATAAATCGGCTGAGTCTAAAGAGAATAATGATTCAGTGGACAAGACCGCTGAATCATTTACTCCTTCAGCGATTGCTCTATATGGGTCTAAATCTGTTCCTTCAAAGAGGTGGTATGAAATTGTGGAAGAGGAAGAAGCAGAGGCTGCTCGATCTGCACCTGCTAAAAATTATCAAGGTGGATCTTTGTTCGCTGCATTTGATCCGGTATTTTCTGCCGCGGCAGATTTTTCTTCACATTCAGTGCCACAGCAGGCTGTCGCGGCAGAGATTTCTAGGGTTTCTCTGCCACGACAGGAGGAAGAGTTGATGCAGTCTCCAACACTGAGCAAAAACGTTTCTGTCGCGGCAAAATTTCCTTCTCTTTCTGTGCCAAGGCAGGCTGTCGAGGCAGAGATTTCCAGTGTTTCTTTGCCACGACAGGAAGAAGGGGCTATGCAGACTTCTAGCACTGGGGTTTTTTCTACTCCAGCACTGAGCAAAAACCACAGTGCGCGGTTGGGTGAATCACCAAAACAGGTTGCGAAGACCCTTTCTCGGTCTCCTTCTCCACGACCTCGCAAAACCATAGTGAGATCACTGTCTGTTGAGCTGGGTATTAGAACTGAACAAGGTGTCGGTGTGCGGACAGATTGGTGTCCAGTGAATCGTGAGGAGGATTCTCAGATGGGGACGGTGATGGAAACTTCGGTTAGGAGGATGTCCTCCCCTGGGTCTCTAGGTACAGATGATTTTGAGAGCAGCAAGGGGACAGGAGTTTTTCTCGGCGGGAGATATTCAAAAGAAGCTGTAATTGCATTTGGAGGGATAGCTGAACCGGCCTCATTGGGCATAAGATCAAGCACTCGTATCCAGGCTCAACATAATGCAGACGCATCAACTATGGAACGTGCACAGCACAAGGCTCAAGCACGCGACCCAAGCAATTTTTCAGGTCATACCTCTAGCTACGCACTAGATCCGTACGTGGTCCTATCTCCAACCAGTGGAGAATCACCTCGCCATGGATTCTGGGTGCAACATTTTGGAGACGGTAGCAGCGGGTATATTCAACCAATTCGGCTGGAGGCTTCCTATTAGACTTACACTATGATGTATCTTGGCTCTTTATTTTGTATTTTTAGATGGTTGATTCTTGCTGCCACTTTATGTGACCCGTGATCTGTAACGCCAGTTTGGGCGAACCTTTGAATAAGCAAATAAGGAAATAAAGGGCTATATGCATCACTTTGATGCAGAGGCCGGGGAATCCCCATTTCTAAAAAAAAAATTTATTTTAGCAATTGTGTGATATGTATGTATGTATGTATGTATGTATGTATGTATGTATGTATGTATGTATGTATGTATGTATGTATGTATGTATTTGATGGGCAGATATTTAAAATATGGCGTTTACTTTTTTCGTTTACGATCGAAGCAAGTTGATGCACTGCATTGAGAGCGATTGTTATTAATGTAGCCAAGCTAGCAAGTGGATCAAGGATTACTATACTACTATATGATAACGATGCCATCCATCCTACCATGTGCATCCATTTTTGTTCCTATGGAACCATGGAAGTCGTCGCTGAAAGATTCCTCGTGATCCATAGACTCAAGGATTGATAATTTCATTTCTACTCGATTGAAGCAAGAGGCAAGTGGGTTTGGATGATCTACCTTCCCTATGCATCAACTTGGCTGCAAACCAAATCAAATTAAAAGGAAGATCTGCACGCCACGCGAAGCTCATTCATGGCAGAACGTCGTGCGCGCGAACCCCCCTGCATGCTCTGATGCTCCTCCACATGCATTGTATCTAGTATTCATTGCCTATGTCCCCTCCTTTGGTTGATCACTATATAAATACCAAACCAGTGGTCTACATTTCTCATTCTGAAGCTACCTTCTAGTAGATATAGCAGATTAGGAAGCACCATCAGCAGTAGGTAGCACAGGGGCATGGGTTCCATCAAGGGCCTTCCTGTCGTCATTGTCGTCGGGCTTCTTCTCCTCGCGGCTGCCGTGACTACGGAAGCGCGTTCGACGAACTGCATCGCCCAATGCCGCAACGACCGGAAGGGCCTTCCGGCCTGCCTCTACGGCTGCCGGTTTGGCCGCACGCCTCTGCATCTTGATCTTGCCCGCCAGGAGCCAACGGAGGAGGATGAGGAGAAGAAGCAGCAGCAAGAGGACGTCATAGTCCAGCTTGGGTCAAGCGAGTGCGACGAGTGCGGAGATACGGCAGTCTTCATGGAGTACATGAGCTGCCTGATCCGCAACGACTGTTTTAATCATTAGCTCTCTCTTTCCGCCACCGCGATCGTGCTCCTAGAGGTTATGGGATGTCATGATGGACACAATGGCGTGATCAAGTTGTTTTGTTTCTGTTTTGCTTCCAATAAATATGGATTCGCCGACTCATAGCCGTTTTGTTTTATAAAAACTTCACCCACTCAAAATATTATTGTGTTCGTGTAGTTTTCATCATCCTAAATTAGTGACCTATCCAAAACGCATCAATCATTATTATGTTGACATGACGGTTTGTGCTAGAAACTACAAATGCATGAATATACAAAAATCTCCCACTGAACATATTATTATGTTCCGATGTTTCTGTACATTTTTCTTCTTCTTCATCATCCTAAATTAGTGACCTACTGTCCATTTATCCAACAAAATTTGAGTAGAGGAATAACATGCCGCTTAATCAGAATTTTTGGATGTGTCATCGAGGGCATGCACATCCAGATTGCTTTTGATCTAGCTGACAAAGGGTAGCTTGGTTCAAGTGCTTGTATGTTACGTAGCGAACTTGCGGCTACAGAAATCATCTTCTTTTCCAATGTCCGGCTTCACATTTCTGTTGGTGGTGTGTCAGTATATGTGACTTACTTTTCAAATAAATGAGATACGTATCGGACACCCTTTTTTTAGAAGGGAGACACCTACTGTACGACTTTAAATTAATAAAGCCCCAAACGACCAGAGTTTACAGAATGACGAGAAACAACTTACATGCAACGAAAAACAAAAAGCAAAGAAAACACTTTGATGAAGTACAACTTGAGCATCGAGGCCCTTGTCAAGTCTCGCGACCCGACTGGAGAGGAAGTAAAGTCGATGAAGGAACACCACAAAGGAAACCCATGATGTCGTTAACCTCCAGGACCAAACATTTTTTAAATGTCATCCGTTCCCATCTCCAGAGAAAGCATCCTGCTTCCTGCTACGTCGAAATGTAGAGGAGCTCACCCTAAGCACAAATGGACATTGACAAACAAGGTTGCCAACAAGGAGATTGAGCGTCGCCACCTCATCAAGCCGCCAGCCGCGAACAACATCGCCACCCGTAGCACGAATTACAAAGCAAGTCATAAACTGACGGGAGAGGTCACCACGAAAGATACGATGAAGGAATAGTGACAGTGACAACAAACAAGTAGGACTTGAAAGACGGATCGGCTTACCACCGGAAAGATGCTGCTACAGGATAGGGGAACACTTACCCGCTCCCCTAGGTTCGAGGGCATCGACACTCGGGTGAGGAGGCACTTCGGGCAAGCGGATTACTGAGAGTAGTCCGTCGGTCACATCACCGCAAGACCAAATAGGGCAAAAAACCGCTACTAGCTACCAAACGCCCATCGCCTTGGTCGTCCACCAACCCCGCTATCTAAAGGCGACACCTCCATGGAGAGAACGGTGTTGGAGCGTCGCCACGCCCAAATCAAAATTTTAGGTTTTTCACCCACAGTCTTGTCGAGGTCATGACCGCTGCCGTCTACCAAGGGACTAACCCGGTCAAGATCCCCATCTCCAGCCACACCCACCAAACAACGGAAGGGCCAGAGCCAAAATCCAAGGTCGAGGAGGTTGGACGACCTGCACAAGGGGGAGCAAGCATTTTCAAATCTTGAACCGAATGACTAATGTGATGAACTCCGTACTGTGAGCACGCCTGCCGCTGCCTTGACGCCCGCGCAAACGAGGCACACAGAGGCGACCCGAGGGGAAGGGGGAGCACAATGTTTCGCTCCAAGAAGCTATTCTGTATCGGCCACCTTAACAAACAAAACAAGAGTTGATGAGAAAATACATGTATTTCTTGGAAATGCACTCGGTCAGTAGAATGGTCAAACAAGAAAGCTCGTTCAAATTCATGCACTATGGATGCGACGTGCATGCATGATTGCGAAAAGATGCATATTTGGACATGCGTAAACATCCATTTATTCAACGACAATTCAATATCCATAATGTTAATGGACCCTCACATTTCATGTTATGGTCTGAGAAGCACATTTTAGACTGGGCATAGTTTATTTATTTATCTTTTTGAATAGGGGGTCGATCCCGAAGGACCGAGAGCATTCATTCATATTCAACGCTGGCAGTACATTTTAAAGATAAGGCCTTACAGGAAACAGAAAATAAGCACAAGGCCATACAACTTGCATTAAGGACCTCTAGAGAAAAAAAAAAGGAAAGGCAACCAACCTCGACGTCGCCGGGGATGAAACCACTTGGGACGTGGGGGCGGGAGCCTGCTGCTCCAGAGCCGAAGGGCCTCTGTAACTAGTGGCATCAAAGCCTGGAGGCTGAAGTTGACCTGCAGATGCCGGTTGGAAGAGGCCGTAACCGACACTAGAGGTGGGAGCGGTCGCCTTTCGACCGTGAAGAACAAGGACGATAAAGCCGTCGTGATGAAGCTCCCAAAAGCAGCACCGATGTTCCCCTGCCGTAGCACCCGCCGCTTGCAAGCCAGATCGAAGAAGACCCCTTCCTCCTCGTCCCCAAGACGAGCGTAGAAAAGGGATCCCTATCCCCAGCCACGGCAGCGAGAACCTCCAAGAACGGGCTTATGTAGACAGCCTCGACCAAATCCTGCACTGTGTGCCGCCATGCATCCACCATGGACTGCAGCCATCGGAGAGGAAGGTCTCCTCGCTCGCGCTGCCCGAGAGCGCCAGGAAGCCAAGGACGAGCAGGATCATAGCGGATCTTGCCATCCTAGACCCCCACCCACCTCCATGATGGGTAGATCTGGCAGGAATCACTCGAACCCGAGATGCCACGATCTTTATAATGATGCCTCCACCAGATCGAGGCTCCCCTGCCATCCTCCACCTTGGAGCACCTGTAGGTGGGCGCGGCGGCCGGAGACGAGGACGAGGGCAAGGACAAGGTTGGCGCGTCGGCCGGGGATGACACTCGGTGAGGGAACGGAGAGGCGAGAGATCGAGATGCAAAAAGTGGATTTGAATCGAAAATAAAATTCGAAAAACATTTAATAGAAGCGTGTGGAAATGGACCAGCGAGCAAGTGATGGTGGAAAGCAAGTAAATGGTGTTGTAATCAATGGAAAAGATGGACCGGGGGCCATGGGTCACTAGTGGCGTCTCTCCAATAAATAAGATTATGACACAAACTTAATCTAGCCAAATCAAAGAGTTCATGGTAATATTCATGCAGGCATCATAACAAATAACTAAGACCGTTGAGTCTAACTGCATCTTTGCCTAAAAAGTCCACCGCGGGATCGCTATCCAACCTGTCACACAATGGTATTAAGTTGCAAACAACAAATAATTGCATTAAAAACAGTGCATGATGTAAGCCATATTTATAATCATGTAGATATAAACACCGTTGTTTTCCCCTTAGTCGCAATAGCACATCCTCATTTTTAGACGTTTCTGTCACTCGTGACCATGCACAAGAGGGGGCATGAACCAATTATCTAGCATAAATACTCTCTCTTGAAGATACAAACAATCACGTGGACAAATTAACTACGCACATCGGAGAGTATGCAAGAACATAAATCAACATATAAGAACCATCGGATCCCAACAAACAGATCATATAACATTACAATAGTCGATCTTGATCATATTAGACAGCTAACAAGATCATAAACATGAAGCACAAGGGAGAGAGACAACCATCTAGCTACTGCCAATGGACCCGTAGTCCAAGGTGGAACTACTCACGCATCATCCTGGCGGAAGGCATGGCGATGTAGAGCCCTTCGGGATCAATCTCCCCTCCGGCAAGGTGTCGGAAATAGCTTCGGGTAGAGTTCGTGGAAAATAATCACCGCCCCGTCAAAATTGGCAATTAGGTACTTATGGGCGTCGAGGGGGGCCGAGGCGACCACCAGGGGGCAGGGGCGGGTCCCAGCCGCTGGTCCTAGTGGGGCCGCGGCCAGGGGTCACCCCTGGCCCCTGGGTGGCCCCTCAGGCTCCCCTTTGGTCCAGGTCTTCGTCTTGATGAATAAAAATTCCCCGTAAATTTTCGTGCAATTCCGAGAATATTTCTAGAAGTGGATTTTCTGAAATAGAAAACAGCAAAAACATGGAACAGACACTGGACATCTTGGCAATCGGTTAATCCAATAAAATTCCTAAAAATGATATAATGAGATAATAAAATCATGTGATAATGACACAAAACAAGCATGGATCAATCAAAAATTATAGATACGTTTGACACGTATCATTTACGTAACCTAGTTTGTAGGAAAAATAATAAACATGAATTTTGACATATTTTGCAAAAAAGCGTTATGGAAGAGTAAACCAGCAATAACTTTTGCATATGAACTCAGATTTTGACGTTTAATACCTTAAAAGAACTAGAGAAAAACATACATCCAAATCAAATGGCAGAATCCCCAAATTCGAAAGGAAACATTTAGTTTTCTGACGTTTAAGCTTTTCGGGATAAAATTATTCCAAACATCCTCACTTACCCGTGGCGCATGAAGAAGTGGTGCGCCACGGGTAGTTAAATACTCGTGACACACCACTTCTCCATGCACCACGAGTATGTCTGGTCGATCTAACGGCTGGAAAGCTGTCACAGAAAGCACACAATTCATTGACACCATGTCCCAGCCAATGAGATGCGAGAAAGGTCCACCAAGCGGATTGCTCTTCTCCTCCCCTCTTCACCTCACACTCACAGGCAAAGGCACCACCGCGGATTGCCCTCCTCCCCTCTTCACCTCACACACGCAAAGGAGGTTGAAGAGAGGGACGCAGGCACGACGACGACGACCGGCGAGCAAGTTCTACGACGAGCTCCTTCATGATCCCCTTTCTCCCGTCGAGCCCTCCATCGCCACCATTGCCGCCATCGTCTCCGATCTCGTTCTCCAACTCCTCTCCTCCCTGTTCTTTAGCCTCCCTCCACCGTCATCCCCGATGAGCAGCGGCGACGAGCTGCAGTGCACGGTGTTGAGCACCGGCACCAGGGGCGGCGCTAGGTGTATTCTTGGGTATGCAAGTGAATACCCAATTTTTTTGCAAAACAGTGTTGATTATAGCAAAATATTGATGATTTTAACGAAAACTGTGACGATTTTGACAAAATAAATACCTATGAATACCCAGCTCTAAATTCCTAGAGCCGCCACTGACCGGCGCATGGTAGCGAGCGACGACCGCGTTGGTAGCGGCTATGATGACTCAACGACCTGCCCGAGCCACCGAAGACCCCCGTGGCGCAACGGCGGCGGCGGCCAGGCCGGCCGCCGTATTTTTTTAAATCAAAAAATATATACTAGTGGCGCACCAAACCAATGCGCCACTACTACATACCCGTGGCACACCTGTTTAGTGACGCGTGGCGCACAAAACCCATGCGCCACGGCTATTTGTTAGTATTGGCGTGTTAGCCATGGCGTTTTTGGCATGTGCGCCACGGGTAAGGAATTGTGGTGTGCCACGAATAAGCTTTTTCCTACTAGTGGTCCTTTTCACCTTGAGTGAGTTTTCCTTGAAGTGATTTGCGCTCGTTTACAGAATATACAAAGGTGGTGCCTAGTATATCCAGTTCGCGGGGTGGACTGCGACAAGTGGCGCCTTCTTAACATCTTCTTCTTCCGCACCAACCACAATATGGCATGACAAGATTCCTCTCCGGGACAACACATACATGTAAGATAAAGTCATAGCCATAGAGAAGGTGGAGTGATAGCCCAACCGCGAAGGCTAACATCACCAAGTTTCTCCGTGCCCCACTGATGATTAATACCATAGTAAGAGAGGCGCAACCGAAGATGTAGTTAAATCTTTCGATGATGTGGCCAAATACCTCATATCAGCGATCGGGCACCGATGCCACCATTGACGCCAGTATGAGAAACACAACAGTGATGGCACCGATGCCACCATCGATGCCATCATGTGTTTTAGAAGATGTAGTTAAATAAAGAAGCTCACAGACAGATAGTGTGAAAAAACAGCTGCATCATCTCTTGGTTGTGTTCTTTTTAATTTAGCAGACTCTTCGTCCTGGTCAGTAAGGGTGTTTTTTCTCAGCTGTACCACCTTTACAATGATGTATTTTCCGCCTAACACCAAGACTCTCTCAAGCCCGAGAACGAAAAAGAAGTGATAACAGCCCAGAAATGGACCAAATTTCGCTCCCCCAGGTCCTAATAGGATTCAGAATCCTACTTGGCACGGCGATCTTAATTATCAGCCATAATACTCAAGTTCCAATAAAATTGCTAAGGTTGGAGACATTATATAAACATATTAGAACGTACATGACACATATCAGTGGACGTTGTCTATTGCCGTATTACAATCAACGAGAGTAATTACATAGGTTTGTGAGCGCATACAGATGGAACATGCATGACATATATATATTGGAGGTAACCATAGTTGCCACAATTCCGGATCGTTGGGGTCGAGGAACGGGGCCGCGGGTCGAGGGTCGACATCTCTAGGAACAAGGTTCGACATGGGGTACACATCTTCGGAACGCTAATTTGGAACATGGATCGCGATCCACGCTATTTTGGGTCGATGACCCCGGTACGATATGCTGGGTCATGGAATACTGCGTGGAGGCCAAAAAGAATTATGGGCTCGACAGGTAAGCCCAGTACATTCGAAACCCAAAGCTATCACAAAATATCTGTTTCATTTGTTCCCCATCTGTTTCATCCCCATCCCCTCAAAGAAAAGTCGGTTTCATCCCCAAGACGCATCTCATCAGTTTCTTTCCCAGGAAGCACAAAGCCATCCCCAAATCTCTTTCATCTCTCCAATCGGTGATTCCCCTAGTGAGTAGGCAGATGACCAATCGGCCACGGCGGAGACGGATGAACGCAGCAGGGCAGGCCACAGTGCGGCGGCGGCGCGAGAGTCAGACCTTCCGGCCGCCGCCGGCGTACTCATCAATGGTGGGACAGAGATGGCGCATGCTGCACTAGGGCTGCGTGCGGGCGCATTGCGGTGGGATGACTGGTATGTATCTTGGATACTCAATCGGGGTCAGCAAGTCGACCTGGATCGTGACCCGACCACGACCCACGTCGACCCACCATCCTCCCCGACCCTCGAACTGGGTCGATCGACCCTGGGTCGAGGAGCGTGGCATCGATCCCGTTTCCGGCTACTATGGAGGTAACTAGAGGTCGCCCCGTACAGTCAACAATTTATTGGATGTAAAAATTAACATAACTTGGCCATAACTTGAAGCGATGCAACATATACATATAAATGGCATCCATCCTGGTAGGTGGTAACAGTGCAAGCATATTGTTTTAGCAAGTCATGTCCTTGTTCCATCTTAGCAACCACTTCCATTTCTTCCATCTCAGCAACCACTGTCAAATTAAAATATGGAACTCCCATTAGCGCATATGAGTTAATTTTTTAAGGGAGAGAGAGCATAAGAGGCCTTCGTGTAGCAAGTAATATGCTTGAAGTTGTGAGATGGGACATGAAGTCAACAAAGTACACTAATGAAAATGCATAGAAGGCCGCACCCAATTATTAGTTCAAGATATGATACAGAGCTTGTACGTACATATATGAAAGGCACTGAATAGAGTGAGTTTAGTGAATTTACCGGAATCAGCAAGAAAACAAGGGAAACAACAAGTATTCTTGCAGTATCTGTCAGGGCTTCCCGCCCTAGTACAAAGCAAACAACACATTTTTCCCAGCGGAGTTTTGCAGCAGCTGCACTGTGCCGCGGTGGCCGTGTTGACACCGAGGCTCAAAATGAGCAGGCACATGATCACCATAAATTTGGTAGTGCTAGTGAGCCTCCTCTTGCTCTCCATTTCCTCCTGCTGCTTTTTCCTACCTTGGTTACCTAGCCAAGTTACTTGGTTTTGTGGTTAGAGGTGCTTCTTGAATGGATGTTGCCGGCACCAATTTATAGACAGCTGCGTTACGTTATGATATGGATATGGTGCGAATGGTTGTAAGATAAAATAATATCCCAAGTGCTAAAAAGCAACCGGCTGCTGGTTTGCTCGATCGAGCGGTCGCTTTGTGACCGTCCGATCGAGTCGATCAAACCCACCCACTGCATCCACGTCCCGACAAAAAAGCTCGCACTGTCTACCCCCGCCTCGACCCAGGAAGTTCCCCATCGCCGACGCTTCTCTCGCTACCGATGCACTCCCTCGCCGGCCCTGAGAACCGCCTCCCCGCGCGCCACCTATTGACCACCGCCTGCCTGGTTTTCCGATGCGCCGTCCGCTTCCGCCCCAGCTCTCCCCGCACCTCCTGCAGTCCCGCCGCCGCCGGTCCTCCCGCGCCACCCGTCAGGGGTGCACTCTGGCTGCCGAGCCGAGCGCTGCCCTTCCCGACCTCCTGCGTCGGACGTTGCGCGATATAAAGTGCTGCTAGTTTCTGGAGCTCCCATGTCGCGGGCCGCCGCCCGTTTCCGATTTCGCCTGCCGGAAGCCTCCATCCCCGATTAAATTTACTGTCTCTCCACAAACCGTCGAGGCCAGCAACAGGAAACGGTGTGGGGATCCTTGATCTACTGCAACGCTGCCACTACTGGCCTTGCATCTGAACGTCACTCCAAACGCCGCTCACCGATCTCGCCGTCCCCGCCTCCAACCCAAGAATCTCCTCCCGTGGACGAGCTCCTCCTGGCCGAGCATGGGCATGACCTCCGTCCCAAAGCTATTCCTTGCTACGAGCTCCACAGTCCACCGAGAGAGAGAAGCTGGTTGGCTGCTCAATCGCAGCTCGCCGATCTTGGCCGGATGCTACCGTGCTACGATTGAGGAGGAGATATGAGAAGCTACAACCTACAGGAAGGGAATAGCACATAGCGTGTGCAGCTTGTGTGTACAGGACGGGTAGGAAAAGTGAAAAAATCCCTCTCACTTCTTTACGGGATCTTCTGTGTCAGCTCCGATTAACATAGTGCAGCAATTATGGTTTCTCCAAGTGCAACTCAGTAAAGAATGACAACAACTAAAAAATCGTCAACAACAGCTCAATGGGAAATGGCTGCAACAAAAACACAACAAGCAGGAACTTTTTAAGGAGTGTATCAATTACAATTTCTCTAGTTACAACCTAGTGGGGGATGACTGCAACTAAAACGCCACTAACAGCAACTCATCATAAATGTACAACAATTATACCTGCACCAAATCTTGATCTACCTGTTGTCCCAGAGCTCCGACCGCCACCGTTCAGCCTACCTCTGGGGCACCATTAGTTTTAAAGTGACATCATCTTCGCCTTCTTCCAGCTCAGCCCGACCTGCCGCCATCGGCGTTAATAAAGCCTGAGGCGCCCACGGGACCAGATGGCGGCAGATCCATTCAAAGAGTGCAACAATTGCGTTTGCTCTAGTTGCAACCTTGTGGATGATTGGTGCAACTAAAGCATCACTAACAACAACTTATTTCAAGGAGTGCAATAACTTATTTTAAGTTATTGAATCAGTATGATCGATCGATGCAGAGTTGTTTACACTAATTTAAAGTTACTTCTCGTGGTGTTTTAGTTGCACTCATCTCTTACTTAGTTGCAACTGGAGAAGACACGATTTGTTGAACTCTCTTGAAAATAAGTTGTTGTTCGTGGTATTTTTAGTTGCAGCCATCCTCCATCAGGTTGCAAGCCGAGCATGCGTAGTTGCTGTGCTCCTTGATTAAGTTCCAGATGCTAAGTGTTTTAGTTGTAGCCATCCTCACTAGGTTGCACTAGGAGGATGCTCTAGTTGCAACTTATTTAAGGATTGCAATAACTGTCCATGCTCCAGGTGCAACCCAGTGGAAGGATGGATACAACTAAAACACTAACAACAACAACTTATTCAAAGAGTGAAGCAAATTTGCATGCTTCAGTTGCAACCCACTTGAGGATGGCTACCACTAAAACACCAACGCCAGCAACTGTTTCAAATAGTGCAGCAACTACTCCTTCCTCTAGTTGCAACACAATACGGGGTTGTTTGGGGATGGATTCTGAAGTTGTTCGTTGTTGTAACAAAGTTGCATATCGTTTATGTAAAGTTGCATACCGTAGATTCTTTACAGTACTACACAAGTACACATCATCGCTACTAATTTGTCTACCTCGGAAACTAAGTTGCAGCGGTTTTAGAAAGCATGATAGACAATTAGTAGTACAAAGTTGATTGTTTTAAATATGGAAGTTGCACACTATCGTTGCTAAGTTGCTGACATTCGTTGTTGTAGTACTAACGAGTTGCTGGCAGTACTGACAAGTTGCTGGCCCAAATACTAGAGTTGCTTTTCAGTTTTTTTTTGTCAAAACATATATAAATGGGATTTAGTTTTGAAGAGCTCGTCGCGAGAAACCTAACGGTGAAAACGGATCGTAATTCTGACACACGATTTAGGAGTTATGACTTTTTTTATTTTTTCACGTGGAATTAAATGCGTACAGTGTACCATGTGTGCATGCGGGCTGCGCTCCTTTTCCAGGTCGGGCGAGACTTCTTTTCCGAATTAGCGAGTGCTGGTTGGCACCAACGAGCAATCGATTGCTCGCTAGACGCTGCCTATATTCGATGTGACAGTGGTTACCGGGAAAACTTCATTCACACGTATCTTGTGGAGGAATCGCTGCTTCACCTACCTGATTCTTTTTTTTTTTTGATAAAGGAATTTTATTACTTAACAGTTTTAAGCATTATACCCGGCCTCTGCATAACTAGGATGCACACAACCCTAACAAGTTCCAAAGTTCCATAGCAAGCGAAAATTAAAAAGGCGGATTACATATCATAATAAGAAATTGTAAGGACGCCTATGGTGGTGGATGGTACCTACCAGATTCATTGTTAGGGAAAATCCTAAACCACGACAATAGTGTGCGACGAGGCACCAAAAGCTAGCCGCAGCATTTGAGGACCTATAATATTAGTAGACTAGAAGCAACTTATGACGCTGAATGAAACTTACTGGAAATATGTATGTTCTTTGGTTAATCCAATTTGGACAGGAGTTTCACATATATTTCAATACAAAATTGATTGGTAGCAATATAGGTGGCTGGTTTGCTAGGAAAGACCTTTAGCAAGCTTTATCTTCTCTATGGTGTTGGAGGTCACGTGCAACTAGCTACCGTGTCTTCGTATTAAAAGCACCACATTTACAACTTGTGCATATTATGCACACCGAATTATTACCATTATTTGTTAGGCTCCCTTTTTCTAATTTGTTTGTTTGTTAATATAACAATGTCATATCAACAAACAATATATTTGATATTTTCATCAAAAAAATATTTGATACAACTAGCGCAGGTCGAGCACAATCAATTTTTATACAAGGCTAGAAAACCATGTATATGCTTCGAGAATTCATCTTATGTTTCTAAGAGACAACACCAAGATAGTATACATTGTGATATTTGTATCAATCATGTTTTTATATGACATAGAAACGTTAGAGATAGTGATACGATGAATTGAACCATGATTAGACTAATTAATCTCCCCCCTCAAAGGTTTAATTTGCAATATCAACTACCAAGTCATCGTTGTGTTGATTAAGAATTTAAGATTGCTTCAAGTCATCACGGCCAAGCTTCCACTATCCATGGAGTTCGTAGCATGCTCGCCGGCTAAGGGAGCCTTGTGAATTCCAGTTCACTGCTCGCTAGCCACCCGCATGTTACGGAGGCATCAACCGCCGGCGTCAGCAGGACAAGTGCGGATTCTCGCCGGCGTAGTTAGCCTAATGAATTCTACCCCCCACTGCAGAAGTTGCATTGAGTTCCGCTAATTCCTGTCCTGCTACAAGCCTCTCACCCTCAAGGTATTCAAGCATTCCCCTTACTTTTCCCAAATATCTCTTCTAACCTCATTATTCCCATGAATTTGATCTCCGAGCTCGTTGTCGAGTACATACTATACGTTGGACAATGCTGTGTATGGTGGTTCGTCGTTTTCCCCATTGTTGTGTCCTCCACTCTCGAATTGTTTCCCCTTGTATATCCTTTTCTGCAAGCAGTGGATTGTGTTGCCTACAAATTGATGTTCAGTAATAGAAGTGTGCCTTGTCTCATATGGCTCTTGTTGCCTCGGTGAAGCCCATTTGATTAATATATGGCCGTCTGCTCTTCATTTTCTGACATGCAAATGGACATTTTATAATTGAAGTGCACATTGTCTCATATGGTTCCCTCTACCTCTGATTACTTTAAAGACTACATTGTTAATAACACCACTTTGTCTGTTTGTGCACTTGTCGATTCCTCCTTTTATTTGTCCTTCATGTCTATATCCTTTTCTGAAACTCTTGTTAACATTAGTGTGCCTTTTCTTCCCCGTATGCGCCAGCGTCGCTCCCGTGGTGGGTACCCATCGGGACCCGAACCCATCCGGGTCGCGGGTCTGGTAAAAGATGAGACCCGACAAGTTAAATGGGGAGGGTATGGAGGGGGCGGACCCGACCCCGAACCTAGCGGGTGCCACGCCTAATCTCACCCCATACTGAGTTTAACCAGGCTGAGCACATACAAGGGCACTTTTGTTTGGTAGCATGTATGAGCTGACCCAAGCTGAGTTGAGCTCTTGTTTGGTGCCTTTGGTTACCTCCTTTTTGAGATAGTGAGGATACCACCACAATCTGTGCACAGTTCTATGAAAAATTAAGTACCATAAGAACAGTTTCACAAATCATACCTCTTTATTTAAGAAATATACGACCAAAAATATACTCCCTTTGTTCATAAATATATGACGTTTTAGACAGTTTAAAGTAAACTAGATACACACTATAATAAGTGAATCTACACACTAAAAATGGACTAGATACATACTAAAATAGATAAATCTAATAAAATCTCGAATGTCTTACATTGATGAATGGAGGGAGTATATCTCAAATTAGATATATTACTCCCTCTGATTCATAAAAAGCGTCCCTCATTTTGTACTAAGTTAGTGTAAACTTTATGCTAGGTGGGCGACACTTTTTATGGATCGGAGGAAGTAGAAAACAACATGTATTCATCCAATGCCGTTCCCCATTAAAATACATACACATCAGTTCATCCATCGATACACACCCATGAATCCACAGATATACTAGAAAATAGAAGAAATCATAGAGAAGGCATTTGACGCGAGCTAGCAGCTCATCTTTTGGAGGGGGAATTTTCTGGAGGCCGCGGTGATGAGCTTCTCTTCCGGGCCTGGCTGAGAGCCGTTTTCTGTGTGAGACGGGCATGGCTGAAACAGTCTACCAAACAACCATATGCTGGTCCGATTGGGAATATCTCAGGGAAACCGGCCTGTCACACACACCCTTAGAGCATCACTAGTAGTACCCTCAAACCCTCAAACCCTCATAGCAGTTTAAGGGTTGAGAATTGGCATTTTTGGCACTTTTAAGGGTTGAAAAACAGGGGCAAAGACTAGAACCCTCAAACCCAACCCTTATAACGGAATATTTCGTTATAAGGGTTGGGTTTGAGGGTTCTAGTCTTTGCCTCAACCCCAACCTCTAAAACTGTCATTTGACATATCACAATTATCACTACAAAAACACAATCAACCTTCAAACATACTAGGAAATGAGAATCATTGATGCATGGTTTAATAGTTTACATCACAAAATCATCATCTTCCCCCTCTCATCGGCACCATCACCAAAAAATTGCACCTTGGCTCCATCTCCTAGACCACTTCCACGTCCATCAAACACCGCCTTCTTCGGAGTTGTCCACACCGCCATCGCCACCACCACTCATCGGAGTGTCACCTCAAAAAGTAGAGGACGCACCACGGAATATCCTCTTCCTCTCCGCGATGTCCTCCTTGTAGTCCTTCCACCATTGCAATTGGCCTTCATCCATGTCCTTCGTGGACATCATCATGTGCTCCTTCTCTTCCACCATGAGTTCTTTCCATACCTTTGCTTCTTTGACCTTGATCATCCTCTCCTCCAAGTCGGCCTTGCACTTTGCTTCTTCACGCTTTGCTTCAACTTGTGCAAGCTTGACCTATTTCTTCTTCTCGGTGATAAGAAGCTTTGTCTGCAATGTCTTCGTTGTCAATGCCTCTCTTGACTTCATCATATGCTCCATCTTCTCCCTTAGGCTTGACGCCTCTCCTTCCATCTTCACCCTTAGCTTGGCCTTCTTGGTTCCCTCGGGCTTGCACAAGTTCCTCTCCTCCTCGTCACTATCATCCATCTTAAGCATTGCCGACTTCTTGGGTGCGGTCTCTTGATCCCTCAACTTCCACTTGTCATAAGTTTGAAGAATTGCCCAAGCATGCTTAAATGGGAATGGTTTGCCCTTGGAAGCGGCCATCTCCTTGTACCTCAAGCCGGCAATTGTCTCCTATAAACCCACCAATAGCATAGTAAACACACATAAGAACCTAACAATAGCATAGAAAATCAAAATAGGTGTGAAAACACATATATGTACTCACATAGTCACTCTCCACGGTTCCACTAGGTGGTGCATCCCTCACTTGGTCCATGGCCGCACTCCAACGAGCACATGCGGGCTTCATCAACTCCCACCGGCCTTGAAGCGACCGGTATGTGCGAGAGATGAACCCACTATTCTTCGGCTTGATCTTGCAATAGGTGTCCTCGATGCGTTGCCAATAGCGTTTACCGGTTTGATCGGTACCGGTGCCTGCATCCATCCCCACAGCTGCCCAAGCACGAACCAAGAGAATATCTTCCGCCTCGGTATAGTTTGTCGAGCGCACGCCGGGGCGGGAAGCGGCGGCGAACGCCTCCTCCTCTATCTCGGCCACCTCCTCCTCGTCATCCCCTTCCTCCTCCTCGTCATCACCATCTTCCTCCAAGTCATCACCAACCCTAAAGGGTTCTAGAGACGGAGCCCCGAGGTCCACCTCCGCGTCTTGGAGAAGGTCCATGAACGACGTCGACGGTGCGGGCATTTCGTCGAGCACCTCGTGTGCGGCGGGCGGAGGTTCGGCGATGGCGGCCGCGGGCTTCTTCCGCGCCTTGGGCACGGCCTTCTTCACGGCCGGGGACGCCCTCGCGGCGATCTTGGAGGCCGCAGCACCTCGCGGCCCACGCGACGGCGCCTTCGGCCGGCTCTTGGCGGGGGCCGGGGCGAGGGAGGAGGCGGCGGCCGGGGCGAGGGACGGCTGCGGCGGGACGACGTGCTGGCCAGCACGCCGCCGCTTGGCGCCGATGTGGGTCGCGGCGACCACGGACGCGACCTGCGCCTGGCTCGGAGCGGGCTGCTGGGCGACGGGCGGGGCGACGGAGGAGGCGGGCGGGGCGAGGGAGGAGGCGGGCGCGGCGAGGGAGGAGGCGGGCGGGGCGGCGGGCGGCTCCATGGCGCGCGGCGGCCGGCAGCTGCGAGCACGGCGGCGGCGGGAGGAAGGGGATGGGCTGAAAATTCCCTCCCGCGCGTGGAGGATGCAGAATACGGGCTCGGGCTGTTGACCCTCTCCAACCCTCACTTTTAGAGGTTGGGAGGGCGACCCGGGGTCCAACCTCTAAATTTTTTTAGGGGTTTAGGGGTTCTAGTCTACGCGTTTATTTCGTTCCAACCCGTAAAAAAGCAGTTATTTGTGAGGGTTTAGGGGTTTGAGGGTACTACTAGACATGCTCTTAGTTGTTAGAAAGATATACTAAGAAAGTTTACACGAGAAATCACTAGTAGTAATTTTGAAGATACGTATGGGCAGTCAAACAAAAAAGCTCGTATTCGCATCGCACTAACTGTCAGCACGTAAGCACATCTTTTCCTGATTTGGATTTACTAGATGACCCGTTGCGCCGCTGGCGCAAGTGACAGAGGTAAGACTGTATTTTTAGCCATAAATTGTGCATGTGTTTTTTTTCGAGTTTAAGATTTTTATGGCTATACGGAGGTTGGTTGTTAGGGTTTTTGCGGGTTCTATCAATGTGATATCGCTATGGCATGTGTCTTTTAGCCATAAATTTTAGGCGCAAGGTGGCTGAATAAGACCGAATTTGAGACATAGATTTGTGACCAAACTCCTATAGTAAAGTACATGAGACTGAACCTCAAATAAACACGACCATTTACATAGCCTAATTAAGGGTTGAAACAGTTGCAGATATACATGTTCTCTACTCCTCAATTGATGCTCTTGGTACGACGGAGGTCGGCCGTTAGGGTTTTGGCGGCTCCTCTTCTTGTGCCCACCATCGTGACTTTGGCACTGCCACCCCTTTTGCAGGTCACCTTGTCCTCTTCCCTTTTTGTCCCATGTTGGTGTTGTCGTGTCTTGTCCCCATCACCATCCCGATACAATCCAACCTACATCACCCTTTCTTGCACTGACCGTGGCTGGGCAAACAAGAGTGGCCGCCGTCGGCACCGAAGAGGAAGGAGTAAACCCTCCTCTTTCCAAACGCCATTGTGCAACTTCTTTTGGACCCTCTTGGCAAACCATCCAAGTACTTCTTTATTGGGTTCATACAGATCCTTGTCTACCTTATATGTATGTGTGTGAATAGGTTAATCTGTATGGAGATGGTTGAATCTATCGATCCACTGCTATATTGTTTGTTTCTTATCACCTATTTCGTGCCACATGAAAATTCAAGCAGTACTATCAAACGAAGTGAAACCCTAGGCTCTGATAAATCCTAATACATCACTATTATTTCAAATCTTGGAAGACCTCGAGAGCATGATATAATCTAACTTTCAGATTGCACACTCATCTGTGACTAATTTTAGCAATTCGACCACAATTAGGTGCAAACATGAAAAAGAGGAAATCATAGAACCTGAATTCATATGAAGACAGCGATATAAAATCAGAAAGATGGTAATAAAGAGTCGATTAATAGCAGTACTATAGTAGAGTTAAAGTAGTCTTGTTTGCAACTTGACAACACAAATTCTCAATGAACACATTACAATCAGGACATTAGTACTAAAAATACAATTGTAATCAAACGATAAGTAAAAGAGAAATGATAGCAATTATGCTGGTGTGCGTCAATTAGCCACCGAACTACCCCGCACATGGCTGGCCTCTATGCATCGTATCCTCCTTCCTGTAATACATTGATAGGAGAAAGGTGAGATGATGGCTGGGAGTAGTGTGTTGTAGCTCCCGGCGATAGTAGAGTTCCTATATACTTCAAAGTTCAAACTACAATCAGCACATATGCTCAACAGACCAGTGGAATTAGTATTCTCTACACAAATAAACATGGTGCACACTGATACTTGATATAAAAATAAAGATATGTTAAGATGAAAATAAACTTCCAATATTAACACACCTGCTAACTAATAAAAGATCAAAAATGAACTTACCTGATCAAGTCTGCAATACCCAAAGGTTATCTGTTACAGCTCTCAACCGACCATCAATTTTTATGAAATAATAACACTTGGATGTTACAGGTCCTACTTACAGGCCAAGACGACCGTGGAAACAATATTCTTATCATCTGATCAAATTCTAGAAGAGAGATTATGGGGAAAAAACTATTGAGTAAATTAATCTTCACCTACAGTCTGGTTGTCTTTATCATTGAACACCTTTTAGCCGAGATTATGGGGATTAAATCAAAGAGAATAGTGGAGAAGAGGAAGAGAGGAGGTAAATCAGTAGGAACAATACCACACCTCAGTCCTAGCAAGGTGCTTTCTAAGTGGTTGTGCTCAAGAGTAAATACACTAATGTAGGTGAAAGTAACATAATATTAATTACCCAAAGTTTTTTGAAATGATGAGACATGCCCAAACCAATTAGCCATCCCATCATAAAAATATCATCAGGGAAAGCATCTATAAAGCTAAACTACTGAAGTTCTGTTTTTAACTGAGCTAGAACTTATTATACATCTTTCAACTCATATAAACCCAATGGTGAAGATTAACTGAGTCTTCTAATGAGTATAGCCAATGTGTATGGCAGAACCCTATCCTCGCCGATCCAATAATAAAACAGGTATTATATTCGTGATATGGCCCAATTAGTCAATCAATCAAGCCGATATTTTCCAAATAAACAAGAATTCCAACTTTCTACAGAGAAACGCAGTCCCGTCACTACAAATTGACCACGCACAACATTCAACAAAAGTTAACACCTAGTTTGATGAAACGGATCAAAATCAAATCTCAACAGCAATTGACTTGACCATTGCACAACACACCATGCTTGTATTCACTCTTGAGCAGATGCACCGTGCTCGTATATGTGTCACTACTAATACAGACTGAAGCAAACAAAAGAAACACAAAACCAAAGAAAACAATGCACAAGAGAGTACATATAAATATTGGGTTCATATATTTCCTGCTAAGCTCTCCCACTCTATCAAATCCTGGATTGACAGTCTTCCTTCATTCCTCTTTGTAATTATGTAAATATTTTTTTTCTTTCATTTAATACAATTTTACTGTGGGGCTTTTGCCTCACTGTCACGGGTCAAAAAAAATAGCTTTAGTATCTTATTTATCTTGCAAGAAGAAATTTTTGTAACCAACTAAATCCAAAGGATGGAAATTTGTGCAACATTCCTACAGCCCGGGATGTTGTGCTATTGCTTGCAAGAATGTAGTTACAAAAAAAACAGTGAGCAAGAGAGGGAATGAGTTGGTTACCTTCAGAGTCTTGAGATGGACGGCTGCACGAACCAGGGCAGGGGCAGGGGCAGGGGCAGTGATACAGAACATCCTCTTCCGCGCGTGAGGGAGGCAGTTGAGATGTGGAGATGGCGGTGGTGCTGCCGTTGACTAATAGTGAGCTCATATGTATGATTATGCAGAAATCATCCAAATAAAATTATCCCAGGCCAACAAAGAGCAATATTTGAACTTCAAGCTACCTAGAGCCTCCATTGCTAACCTCAGCCGTACCCATTAACCGCATTTGTCGCCGATAGTCCTATCACAGCAAGGCTGAGCACTCTAGGAGGACGACTCCTGTCGCAAAATTAATTAACAGTTGCTTATCAATATAATTCAATTGCACATATCTGGAAAGCCAAATATAAACCAAACTTTATTTCATATTTCTAGTAGAGATTAAGATCCAGAAGTTTCCATATGCTAGATTTATTTTGTATTGACATCTACAATTATAAGCACCCTGATCAGGTTATGAACCTAGAGCACCACACGAGTGTGAAATGATTATAATTAAAGATCAAAGTAATGGGACAATGGAAAATATAAATGAAGAGTACAAACATAAAAGTTAAAAATATGAACCTAGAGCACCACACCATTTTGATCTCATGGCCTCTACATATTTAGGTAGAACTTATTAGCTATACAGAATGCATATATGTACAAACATAAAAGTTGTAAGAACATAAACTTCAGTCACATGTCTAATTCTAAAAGGCATTAGCTTTAGTCACATATCAACAAGCATCACATGAAAAAAAAGGGAAAGAAAATCATTTGGAAAAACAAATGGATTATTATGATAGTATCTTGGACTTCTTCCCGAGAGTAGCGGCACAAAGAGTTAGCTGTACAGAAATAATCAAGTCCGAAGAATCATCACATCATGAGAGCTTGCCAAAGAAAACACTGGCACTGAATAACTACCAGATAAGATAATTTGCATAAAATCTGATGCTTGTGAAGTGGACTACCCAATTTTGAGATGGTCTTTACTTCGATACATAGAAAACATGTGCACTTTAGTTTTAAAAGAAAGAAAAAACCGTGTACGTACGAACTGGATAAAGCAGAAGCAAATACAGGTGAGATGATCACCAAAGTACTGAAATAAATTACCCAGATGGCGACCGGGTTGAGATAAACGACAAACATATGTGAGAGAGCAAGATGCATATATATTCTCCACAAGCTGAAATAACTAAAAATAAGACGAATGCAGAGGTGGGCAATGATCATCTACTGTACTCACCCAGGAACATGGGAGCCGAGCATAGCAGGAAGCTACAGAATAGAATCCATGGCGCCACCGTCCTGACCTCGTCAGCACGAACACCAGCTGCAGCTATCCTAGCAACACAAGGAGCCATGGATGATTGACCACACCACTGCGTTCGACGCGTCCACTGATGTGGCGAACGGACGAGGACCAGACGGAGCACCGGACTTGGAGAGCTCAAGGAGGCCATCGCCTTCCTCCTCTGTTGGGAATTGGTTGTCGTCTGCGGTGGCACTGTGGCCTTCTTGCCAATTCGTATAGGTGCACGTGTCTCTCAACCTAAGAGAAAAAGTCAGTAAAAAGGAAACTCCTCGAATCTGCTACTTGGAAGCAATAATAAATTAGACCAAACAAATATAATCATTTTCTTAGGAAAAAATAGCAATAGATGTGAACATAAATTTAAACAAGACCAAGCATATCGGCTCCAGTTCTTAAGCTGGAAAACTGCATCCACATGCTTGGTAATTAAGCTGCAATATTAAAACTATTTAACAATCAACATGCTTGTACATCAAAAGATGGCAGGGTTTTTCAGCCATGTATGTACTGATGTACATGTGCAAGTCATATGTGCCACAACCCACAAGTCTACGACCTTGCAGCTATTAAAGTGTGGTGTGCCTTTTCTGTGAGTTGAAATTACAAGTTTAAGCTCTACTTTAATAGATATGGTATAAGAATGCAGTATCAAAAGGCAGCGCACCTCAAATTCTTACTTTTCCTTCCGAAACATGCCCTCAAGTTCAGCAATATAATTGGTATATTCCACACTAAGAGAACTGTTGTGAGCCTTTTTCTAAGAGAACCTGTGCAAAGTACGTGATATTTCGAACCTTTGCCCAGTCACTAACCTATCAAATTTGAGAAATGTTAGCCATTGAGGTGACAATCAAACCAATTCTTTAATAGGAAACTCCTGAAAATTGAAGAGAATTTTAACATGGTTGACAAAGGCAGAAACAGAGTCAGTTTTTATGCAAACCAAGCCTACTATTGCTGTATGATACACAGCTTGTTTACTTCGTTCTGTATCCACTCCAAAGGCTGGTGAGTAAAATAAAGCTTATAAGGTGGTACATGGACTGAATGGATATTAATAGGTTCATATCTGAAGCAAGCCACCCTTTTTCACAACCTATATACAGAAGCAGAACATCAGACACAATAAAGCTCAATCTTCTATAATTCAATATGAGATTTATGGCCAGCTTTCCAAGGTGCCTACTCACTACTCACAATGAAAATCAACTGGGAATAATTCAATATGGAAAGGTTAACATCTGATGATCACTTACCCATAGAATCGAAGGCAGTCCCTATGGAGAGAATGACAACAACTGGCTAGCCTACTTGCAGCTGCATGATTTGAAAAGCTAAGCTCCAGAAAATTACCAAGTGAAAAAACAAAGTAGCATCAGACATGACAATCCTAGGAGTGGATGGTGGAGATCCATCACTCCGAGGGCACTTTAGTCAACTGTGTCACATCCAAATTTTCTATCCCTTTCTCCTGGCTATACAACATATGTATGTTGTCTAACTGATATTGTTACTCCCCTGGCGATGAGTGTAGCAATGGACATGAGCTTCAGGTGGTTTATCATATAATTGGCACTCACCACCTTTCAGCAGAACCTGCAGGTCATAAGGCAAAAAAGATAATTTTCAGGAGGAGATTATGTTTCAATGTTTTATGTAGACAAACTGGATGGATGACATGAAAAAATGTACAGCCATTATCATATCTTGCTGGAAAAAGAAATAAAAGTTCTGTAAGCCACCATCTCAAATAAATCCACCTTTTTTAAGAGAAAAATCAATCTAATCTTTTGACACCTTTCGGTTTTCAATACATTGGCAAGCAAAGGAGAAGGAGATAAGCTAACAAGTCACTGTTACGATCATCCTAAAATAATGGTTGCCATGCACATCATCACTTTCTCACTTTTAGCTTGAGACCGACACTGAAAATTCGTGCAACTCACTTTTGGGGCCAATACAAGCATCGACTTCAATGTCAGTTTACATAGAAAAGAAGAAGTATCAGAGAACCTGGTGGCAACATGAGGAAAGAGCTGCAAATACCCTTATGCATGTCACACATACGCTTCCTCAATTTTAGCTTGAGACCGACACTGAAAATTCGTGCAACTCACTTTTGGGGCCAATACAAGCATCGACTTCAATGTCAGTTTACATAGAAAAGAAGAAGTATCAGAGAACCTGGTGGCAACATGAGGAAAAATCTGCAAATACATTAGAGACTCCTGTCAAGTGCCAACATTAGAGAAACACAAGCAGATATCCATATAAAAAAAGATCACATACATGTTCATCAACTGTTTTTGTTGCCAATGACTCCAAACTGATCTATGTGCAGCAAAAGACTAACTCAGATAGCTCGATCATTTGAAGCAAAAAGCTTCACAATAGTCGGCAAAATGTCAGGGACATGGAGGTGGATTTTATGGGAATTGTGGGGAATTACTCGGATCAGGTACTGGGAAGAGATAAATCTAGATCTAGACTAGAAAAACAGGTAAAGTGCGATAGGGAAAAGTGCAGGAAAGTAGGAAACAAGGAAGAACAGGTAAAGGAATATTAGGGTTCATATATCTCGTGCCACCCAGCCGCCCACTCTCCACGACTTATATATGCCGTAGGAGCCACGAGTTTAGAAGAGATTCAAATTACAAAACTGGCAAATATTTGCCTTACAGGAATTCAAATAGAATTGATCACAGCCGTCAGATCTCCCGAAGCGGTATCGAAGCATCTTAGCCGTCCATCTTCTGAAGCAGTACAGGGGCTTGGATCCTGACAATACTCCCCGGGTGAGACCAGACTTCAAGGATGAAAATTTGGAAAGGTAGCCCGGATGAATTGAGCATCCTCCCACGTAGCCTCTGCAGGTGTTAGGTTTTCCCAGTGGACAAGCCACTGTGCAACAGGAATATCATAGGAGCCAGATTTTCTAGGGATTTGACGGTATTGAAGTACGGCATGGGGAGCTACCTTGATCTTACCATCATCAGTCACCAGTGGCAATTGAGGGTTGGGTACCGCTTTTGGTCCGATATGTTTCTTGAGCTGGTTTACATGGAAGACATTGTGAATTTTGCACCCTTCTGGTAATTGCAACTGATAGGCAACAGCACCCACAGTTTTGAGAACTCTAAATGGACCATAGTACTTGGACGAGAGCTTAAGCGAGTTGCGGAGGCCCAGGGCTGTTTCTCTGTACGGTTGCATTTTGAGGTACACCATATCACCAACCTGGAAGCTCCTTTCAGTCCTCTGCATATCCGCGTATTTCTTGATACGGTTCTGGGCTTGCAGAAGGTTTTGGTGCAGAGATTTGAGCATGTGTTCTTTCTCTTGTAACGTCACTGCAGCTTCAGGGGTTGCATCATATGGTACAGCAATGGTTTGTATGTGAGGAGGTGGGTATTCATACAGGGCTTCAAAAGGAGTTGTTTTCAGTGAAGTGTGGTAGGAAGTATTGTACCAATACTCTGCAGCTGGTAGCCATTCAGCCCATTTCGTAGGTTCTTGAAAAGCCATACTACGAAGATATTGCTCGAGACACTGATTTACTCGTTCCGTCTGACCATCGGACTCTGGGTGATAAGCAGTGGAGAAGTGCAGATCCACTTTCATTGCTGAAAAGATGTCCTGCCAGATTTTGGAAGTGAATATGCGATCCCTGTCACTGACTATCACCTTTGGGTTCCCATGGAGCTTGAATATGTTATCCAGGATCAAGGTTGCTACCTGGTGGGCAGTAAATGGATGGGTAAGTGTGAGCAAGTGGGCATACTTGGTAAGTCTGTCGACGACCACCAAGATGACATCTTTGCCCTTGGATTTTGGGAGTCCCTCCACGAAATCCATACTGATTTCTTCCCACTTCATTTTAGGAACATGCAAGGGATCCAGGAGACCAGGGTAGTGGACACGTTCTGTCTTTGATATTTGGCACACTGGACATTCAGAAACTTTGGTGGCTACATATTGGCGCAGGTTAGGCCAATAGAATAGATGTTGTAGTCTATGTAGTGTAACTCTTGCTCCAGAGTGGCCCCCAAAAATGGAAGAGTGGAAAGCATTGAACAACTTTTCTTTCAAGTCTGTAGCTGATCCAATGACTATTCTGTTTTTGAATCTCAATAACCCAGAGTTGAGTGAAAAATGTGGGTGACTGTCAGGTTTAATGGCCAATTCTTGGAGTAACAGTGTGCATTTTTCGTCACCTACGTAGGTGTCCTCTACTTCAGACATCCATGCTGGAATAGCCAGGGAGATTGCTCGGCAAGAGTCTGTTTCTGTTTCAGAATTTTTTCTGGATAAAGCATCTGCAGCTGTGTTATCTTTTCCCTGCTTGTATTCAATAGTATAGTCATACTCCAGTAACTTTAACATCAGCTTATGTTGAATGCCTTCTAAGAGTCTCTGGCTTGTGAGATATTTCAAGCTTCTTTGGTCTGTTTTTATTACCAGCTTATTTCCTAGGATATAGTGTCTCCATTTCCTGAGAGCTTCCAATATTGCCATGGCCTCCTTCTCATAGACTGATTGGGCTTGGGCTGCTGGACCCAGACATTTGCTGAAGAAAGCAATTGGTTTTCCCTGCTGCATGAGTACTGCTCCTAAACCAGTACCAGACGCGTCGGTTTCCAGTGTGAAAGGCAGGCTAAAGTCTGGAAGTCTGAGGACAGGGGGTGTTGTCATTACTTGCTTGAGTTTGTCAAAAGCCTCTTGTTGGCGGCTGGTCCAGGCAAAAGCATTTTTCTTCAGAGCATCATGTAATGGCTTGCAGATAGTGGCATAACCCAATATGTACCTTCTGTAGTAACCAGTGAGTCCTAGTACCCCTCTTAATTGTTTGATGTTCTTGGGAACTGGCCAATTGAGGATCTCTTTGATTTTTGATGGATCTGTGGCAACTCCTTTGCCAGAGAGGACATGTCCCAAATAATCCACAGAATCTGTTCCAAAGGTGCATTTAGATTCCTTAACCTTTAAGTTGTGTTGTCTGAGTGTTTCCAGCACTATGTTCAGGTGTTTCCTGTGTTGCTGCAAATCTTTGCTGTAGACCAGGATGTCATCGAAAAAGACTAACACAAACTGTCGCAGGTAAGGGGCAAATATTGTATTCATGAGCTGCTGGAAGGTTGCTGGCGCATTTGTAAGGCCAAATGGCATCACGAGGTACTCATAATGCCCTAAATGTGTTGAGAAGGCAGTCTTGGGAATGTCAGCTTCGTTCATTCTGATCTGATGATAACCAGATCTGAGGTCCAGTTTTGAAAAAATAGTTGCTCCTTGTAACTCATCCAACAAATCCTCGATAACAGGTATTGGGTATTTGTTTTTTACTGTCAAGGCATTAAGTTGCCTATAGTCAACACATAGCCTCCATGTTTTATACTTTTTCCTGACCAAAATGGCAGGGGATGAATAAGGACTAGAACTTGGTCTGATCTCAGCATTCTTTAGCATCTTCTGTACCAGTTCCTCAACAATATTCTTTTGCTTATGGGGCATTCGATAGGGCCGGACAGAGGGTGGGTTGCTTCCTTCTTTTATTGGAATTTGATGATCACAAGGTCTTGTGGGTGGCAGACCCTCAGGTTCCTCAAAGATATCCTTGTATTGGTGCAGGATATCTATCAGGGCTGTATTACTAGTCTTGTTTATTTCTTCAAGTACCTCTGCAGTGTTTTGGTTCAGCTTGATAATATAGGCCTGGGCTCCTTCTTGAATGAGTTTGGCACAAGCCTTTGCTGATATGGTGCATTTGTCCTGTGGGACTGCTCTATCGAGGAAGGTACACCATTTTCCATTTACTGTAATGGAAATGCTTCTGTTATCCCAGTCTGTATAATTGGGAGTGTGTTTTCTTAACCAGTTTGCCCCAAGGACCATGTCATACCCTTTTAAGTCCAGCAATTTGCAATCTTGACTGAATTGTGTGCCTTGAATGTTGAAGGAGCAATTGGGAATGTGTCCATCAGATGTGAGTTCACCTCCTCCTGCTACCAGGACTTTGTGTGTTGGGGTGGATTGTACTTCCAGTTTTGCTTTTTTGACAAATGTGGTATCGACGAATGTGTTGGTACTACCACTGTCAATGAGTGCTACTGCTTGATGTCCTCCAAATTTTACTAAGACAGAAAGTGTGCTTTCACCAGGAATACCATGTAATGCTTCAGCTGAAATTTGCATGAGTTTTTCTGTTTCTGGCTGTGTGTTTTCACTCTCTTCCTGTGGCTCTGCATTGTCATGTTGCCAGAGAAGTTCTGCTTCCTGAACTTGTTCACTAGTGTCTTCTTCTTCTTCACTGTGGCCCTGCATTTGAATAGCATGAACAATGCTCTTAATATTATTGCACTTATGTCCCAGTGTCCATTGTTCAGGACAGTACCAGCACTTGCCCTTCTCTCTAGGCTTTTCTGGTACAGGTCTGTTTCTAATTTCTCTGAAGTTTGTATTTTGCCTAGTTGGCTGCTGGTTGGTTGGACGCTGATGCACTGGTTGGGTAGTTGTCCTTTTACTGACTGCTAAGAAAACCTGCTCCTGCTGTCTGGCATGCCAATAGGCTGCCTTTAGTGTAGGTGGGCTATGGCTCTTGACAGCATGCTTGACTGAATCTTTCAAACCAGCTATGAATCTGAGTAAGAAAAAATTGTCTGTCAAGTCTGGGTGATCTCTGCTCATTTTTATCATATATTCTTCAAAGCTGTCAATGTATTGATTGACTGTATTGTGCTGTTTCAGCAGTTGGAACTGCTCCATTGTCTCTTGTTCCCCTGGTGATGGAAATCTGTCACACAACAATTCGCAGAACTGGTGCCAATTCATCAGATATATGTTCAGTTTGGTGCTGGACAACCAAGTCTTTGCCTTGCCCCTGATGTGGGCATTGGCCCATTTGACTTTAGATTCGTGCTGAATTCCCATCAGTGCAAAGATACTTTCACATTCTTCAATCCAGTTGCAAGCATTGTCGCCATAGAACAGAGGTAACTCCATGCTGGGTGTCCTGATATATGGTTCCTGAGTGGCATTGTTGACCGCAGTTGGAATATGATTGTGCTGGTGTATAGCTGGAAAACGCTCCATTGTGTTTGGTGGATATGGTGGAAAGATAGGGGGAATGGTTGGCTGAGTGGGGGTATAGGTATACTGAGGTAAAGGTGAGTTTTGTGGCGGGTAATGGTAGTATCCTGACACATTAGGGTGGTAAGGAACTGGTGGTGGCATGGAGTAGTGGTAAGTATTTGCATAATTTGGTTGTTGTTGGGGTGGGAAAGGTGGCAGGGGAGGGCTGTAAGAGTAGTTTTGGTGTGGTGGGGGGTAAACGGTGGGATTTTGGGTTGGGGGTGGATAAATTTGGTGGCTTTGGAACTGATTGCTGCTCGGAGTGTACATGTGTGGGTGTGTTGATGGGTTTGTGTGCTGATGAACATGCGGTGTTTGCTGGTGGCTGGTGGCGGCAGGGGGGGTTTGGGAAAAAGGGATTTGGCGAGCTGGGTTGAGGGAGGAGGTGTTTTGCGACGTCTCTGTCGTCGGCGTAGTGCCTTCTACGATGGGGGAGAGGGTGAGGTGCGGTTGGGGAGGGGTTTGAAAGGCAGTTGTGTTCTCCTCAGAAATAGTAGAACCATTGGGATTAGGCGTGGGAGGCCTGTTCATCGACAAACTCAGCTGCTGCACCATTTCTGTCAGTTTAGAGATGTTACCATTGATGGTGTCGATGGTCGCCTGTTGCAGGTCGAGTCGGCGAGAGATATGCAGGACTTCCTGTGGGAGATTTGCTCGCAGTTCTTCTTCTGCTTCTGCTTGGGCCTGCGCCGCCGTCAAGGGGGCGGATTCCTCCTCCTGTTCTGCCATCTTGTCCTGAGATCGAGTTCGGCGCGGCGGCATCTAGGGTTAGGCCCGACGCTGCTGCTTCCGCGGAGCGGAATCTTGTCGGCAGGGGTCGGCAAAGGGATTTTACAACCAAATCGGGAAGACTTGGCAACCTTCTATCGACTCTGCACAGATCAATCGAGGGAGTGGAGGGTGGGTTCGCTCGGGGGAAGAAGGCTTCTGATACCAATTGTCAGGGTCATGGAGGTGGATTTTATGGGAATTGCGGGGAATTACTCGGATCCGGAACTGGGAAGGGGTAAATCTAGATCTAGACTAGAAAAACAGGTAAAGTGCGATATGTAAAGGTGCAGGAAAGTAGGAAACAAGGAAGAACAGGTAAAGGAATATTAGGGTTCATATATCTCGTGCCACCAAGCCGCCCACTCTCCACGACTTATATATGCCGTAGGAGCCACGAGTTTAGAAGAGATTCAAATTACAAAACTGGCAAATATTTGCCTTACAGGAATTCAAATAGAATTGATCACAGCCGTCAGATCTCCCGAAGCGGTATCGAAGCATCTTAGCCGTCCATCTTCTGAAGCTGTCTTGTTACTGTATCTCGGCCGACAATCTTCAGTACAGGGGCTTGGATCCTGACACAAAACCTGAAAAGGGACAGTATTTCAACCTACGTAAGAAGGCCTCAAACAAAAAGGTGATTCATATACTGAAATAACAAAGCGACAATCAACATTTTGATCCATTGCTCAAACTAATACGGGATTCAATTAAGCATGGACCTGGTACAGTACCAACGAAGAGCCAGTTCTCAGAAACTAAGTACTGACCGAAGAATAAATTAAGCTCCATTGCTGCTCAAGCCATCGGTTCATACTCTAAATCGTCCAATCCCTTGCACCATTGCTTGGGAAACGATATGATTTGATCTCCCAAAGATAAATACCTGAAAACAAGAAAATCCAGGACGTTATGCACAATACTACAACAGACTGATCAATCACCTCTGAATTTAAGAAACATATACAGAAAGAAATCTACCATCCAAGATCGCACCCTGGATTTTAGAAAACATGAGAGCTTACTTATTGAGCAAACCTATTAGATTTACTTGAAGAACATTGAGAAGAGGGGAAGTTATGAGCACCTGATCAACAACACGGCGTGGTCGCATCCGGAGCAGTAGTACTGGGGTAGGCCGAGGGCGCCACAGACGTGTCAGCACTGCGTGAAGGCCCTGGTCCCGTCCACCACCGGCGGCGGCCTCCCTGGTCCCGTCCACCACCGGAGGCGCCCTCCCTGGCCTGTGCTCAACAAGCGGCTCCCTACCAGGAAACCAACCAAGCAGCACGAGGAGGAGCGGCGGGCGACGTGGTTCCTCCAGATGCACCGCCGCCGCATCGAGGAGGTCGACCGGCTACTGCTCACAGAACCCCTCGCCGCCTCCACACGCCAGGAGAGGATAGGGGAGCAGGTGAGGAGCTAGAGGTGGAGGAGCAGCAGCAGGCTCGCGGGCTGCGGGGCGAGGAGGGAAGGATGCGTTGTGGGGAGGGAAGACGAGGACGGAGGGGATTGGGTGTCTAGGGTTTTCACCGCTTGGACACCAACCATCGAAATGTGCCTCAGACACCAGGACCCGCACATGCTTGGTCCCACCTGTCATGGACCTCTTCAAACAACACCGAAGTGAAAAACACCGAATCGGAGCCGGGTAGTCTAGGGACATTAATTTATAGAGTAAATGGGTCTCCAGCCGTGATGTTCTTTTCATAACGTGAGCATGACAAATCATGCCAGCGAAGAATCTGTACTTGAGTTTTTCTGGAGCATGACATATCTGGATTTATGTCCATGAAGCCCACCACCTGCGTCGGATGCACGCTGGAGCACGAGCTGGATCGAGCCCAAGTACATGAGAAGGAGGTCATGAGGCACGGTCCTCGCCGTCTTCCGTAGTGGGCCAAGGCAGGCTCTCAGATCCGGTGTGGAGGTGTTTTATTTTTTGTCGATAGTGTCGTTGGTTCTTGAACAGAAAAATGCGGGCCGTCTGGCAGTAACAACGACGTTAACTCGATCCAGTGGTAGGAAATGCCTATATGGCTGATTCAGTGCATATTAGAACGTACATGACACATATCACAGTGTACATTGTTTATGGCCGTACCACCGTCAACAAAAGCAATTACATATAGGAGGTAACTAGAGGTCGCCCCGGACGGTCAACAATTTATTGGATGTAAAAATTTGCATAACATGGCCATAACTTGAAGCGATGCAACATATAAAAGGCATCCATCCTGGTAGCAGTGCAAACATATTGTTTTAGTCCTGTCCTTCCTCTATCTTAGCGACTGCTTCCATTTCTTCCATCTCAGCAACCACTGTCAAATTAAAATATGAAACTCCCATTAGCACCCATGAGTTAATTTTGAAAGGGAAAGAGAGCATAAGAGGCCTTCGTGTAGCAAGTAAATATGCTTGAAGTTGTGACGTGAAGTCCACAAAGTACACTAACGAAAATGCATAGAAGGCCACATCTAAATATTAGTTCATTTCGAAAAAAAAAACCTAAGTATTAGTTCAAGATATGATACAGATCTTTGTACGTACATATATGAAAGGCACTGAATAGAGTGAGTTTCGTGAATTTACCGGAATCAGCAAGAAAACAAGGGAAACAACAAGTATGCTTGCAGAATTTGTCAGGGCCTCCCGCCTTAATACAAGCAAGACAACATCTTTTGTCCCAGTTTCCTTTGCAGCAGCTGCACTGTGCTGCGGTGGCCGTGTTGACAGCGAGGCTCAAAATGAGCAGGCACATGATCACCATAAATTTGGTAGGCATCCTCTTGCTCTCCATTTCCTCCTGCTGCTTCTACCACCTGCCTTGGTTACTTAGCCAAGGTACTTGGTTTTGTGGTTAGAGGTGCTTCTTGAATGGATGTTGCCGACTGCAATTTATAGGCAGCTGCGTTACATTATGATATGGATAGGTGTAAAATAATATATTATTCGGTGTGACAGCAGAGACAAATGATGACTTTGCTTGGTTATAATCACGACAAATTCATTCACATGAATCTTGCGGAAAAAACGCTACCTCACCTACCATATTAATTATTAGGTAGAAGCCGAAACCACAACAATAGTGTGCTATGATGCACCAAAAGTTAGCCGCAGCCCACAGTAGTGGAGCCCCTATGATATTAGTAGACTAGTAGCGACCACCATGAAGGCAACTAACACTAGCCCGTCAAATATGATTTTTAGCTAGCAAGTTATGGTTTATCCACTTTCAGCATGAGCTTCATATATATATTTATCGATACAAAATTGATTGGTAGCAATATAGACGTCTGGTTCGCTAGGAAAGACCTTTAGCAAGGTTTATCTTCTCCATATTGTTGGACGTCCGATGATAAGTATGGCGTACGTGCAACTTTCTACGAAGTCTTCATATTTCAATCCACACCTTTAGAACTTGCACGTGAAATGCACACCCAATTATTACCATTTTTTGTTGGGCTCCCTTTTCCAAATTTATTTATTTGTTAATATACCATTGTCATTTTAAGAAACAATATATTTCTAATCATCTAGCTCTTCTGTACAGTTCTTAACATGAGCATGGGTAGCTCTTCTGTACAGTTTCCAAGTATTACGATGATGCATATACTCTCCATCATCAGAGCTATTACTAATTGTTTACATTTATTCACATCGAAGAAAGTGATTATATTATACGATCATCAAAGAAATAATAACAATTCTGAAGTTGTCAGACCCTATCTGTCGTCATAAAATAGGAGGAGATTGCCAAGTTTTGATTTCGCATATCAGTATATTAGGTATTATGTGTCCACGTGGACACGAGATAAGCAACCGGCAGAAGATTACGATCATTTCTGATTGTGTACTCTGTTTTGATTCGAGGTGTTATAAAAAAGTACAATATAGAAACCACTTGCTTCCCGGTCTTCTGTCTACAACCAGCAGGAAGCATGTGACGCATTCAAGATTCAACGAATTACACAAAATCAATATTCTGATCGTACCTATGCGGTAGGTACTCAAGATGAATTGTATCATGTATAGTTGCACAATAGGTGTGATGATTGCCAAGTTTTGATTTCGCATATCAGTATATTAGGTATTAGAGCTCTTTTATGGTGCTTGGAAAACTACCACAGGTAGTTTCCGGTAGCTCCCGTCGAAAATTATTCCAACCGTCTGATTCGTACGTAGCACTACTAAATTATTTTAGCCATCCAAATATTAAAAGAAAATTAACTATAATCACGCAGGGGTATTTTGGTCATTTGTCATTTGTCCACGAACAGATTTCTCGTCCTCGTCCCCCGTCGATTCGCTGACTGCGGCGCCACCGCCCTACTCCTTCGTGCTCCCTCACGCGGTTGTCAATCTAGGTCATCTGGGTCTTCCGCCTCCATCCCCACTGCCTACCGATTCCTTGACCTGCTGACTCCGTCGCCGTCGCCGTCCTCAGCAGTTGAATCGGAGCCGCTGCTATTGGATCTTCCGGCCACCTCTCTGCTTGCCTGCGGGAGCGGAGGCCACCATCCCCTTCTTGGGCGACGGATCCGCCACACCGCCGGCCGTTACTTCTCCTAGTCCCATGATTGCTACGTCTCCGGCCGGTTTCAGGCTGATCCTGCTGTTCATTGTTCCAGATCGAGAAGATTCCTAATTATCTCAACGACTTTTGTGCAGCATCATACATATTGATTAGGGCTAGCAGGTTCTACAAGCTTTCTGATTGAAGTTCATCAAAGCTCTATCGGAGTGTCAAGTTCTACAAAGGTGCATTTTGATGGAGCTAGAATGTGGAACATTAGGATAAATCTGAGTTAGAGGATGCAGTCTTTCTTTTGCACTTGCAAGTTTAATGTAATAAGTGGTAGGTACCATAGTATTTGATCAGAGAGGAGACTACTTATTTCTTGTTTAGATTGCTTCATCGCTAGGTTGAGCAGATGTATATGGTGGAACTTCAGTTATTGTTGCTAGCTTGTGCACCTGAAATTTCAAGCTATGAATAAATCCTATACTGCCTTTTGCGACTCCTTTTCGCCATTTTAAAAAATAACAACAGTTTCACAAACCAAAACTGAAATGAATTTTAATGTTATTTCACGGTTCATGATCAGAACAAGTTACAAAGACAAGCAGCAGAATCTTTATATAATTGAGAAGAGCCAATGCTTCTCATATATTTTACTAAACTGAAAAATAGAGGTATAGCAGTAAAACTGCAAAGAGCGTACAGGTACAGGACTGAACATCTCATAACCCAGCACAATGCATACATAATAATATATATTCTATTCATGGTTATGTCTTTCTTCCCAAATGCTCTTACGATTAAGATACAGAGCTACGGCTTGATGAAGCATCTGCATAACTTGAACTCTGTCTCAGCTCCTGCCTGTTTGTCATTCTAGCTGAACTTCTTTGTTCAATTCAGTCACACGATTGCTGAAATGCTGATGCCCTAGTTGTGAAGCAGGAAGTTGAGGTACTTGCGTCCTTGGAGACTAGGTCCGTCATGAGCGCGGTCGCTGCCTCTCCAGCGGCCTACGACCAAGGGGAGAGTCCACGTTGATCTTGCATGGAGACTAGGGCGTGTCCATGCCCTCCGGCCGCTCCCATCAATGGTGGCCGGCCCTGCCAACGAGGCAACGACCAACAGCTGCCCAAGAACTGACCACACCTGGCCTGCGCTGTTTCCCGCGACGGGGAGCTCACGGCACCGTTGCCGGCAAAGGAGCCTGCCGCGACGCCTCGGAATAAATCACCGGGGAGGAGCTCGCCTCGCCACACCGCGCCGCAGCTGGGCGCTTGGTGCTTCATGCCCGGCCTCCATCTTCAGCTCTAGGGGCGGCGCATCGCCCGTCGATGGCGCGCCCGCGACCAGCTGCTGCCGGGCGGTGCAGAAGTGCAGTCTACCGACGGCGCCCGCGGCCGGCTGTTGCTGCTGGCGGCCACTTCAACTTGACCGCCACGACGGTCGGCACCGCCCACACCGCCGACGGGCCCTCGGTCGGGCCGACCCTGAACCCTCGCCACCGCCGCGCCGGCTACCTCCAAATCCTCTGCCTCAGATGAGAGTGAGAAGAGTGGGGATGGAGGCGCCGATCTGGGGATGGGAAACGGAGGAATAATGACGGTGGGGCATCAACACGAAATTACCTAAATAACCTTTTACTTTTCATTAAAAATAAAAGAATATTGGTAGTTTCAGGTTGTTTTAATCTAGTAGTTTCAGGTAGCTCTTATTTTATCGCCGTTAGATTAGAGCGGATGGACGGTTGTGAAAATTTCCAAATACTCTAAAACTTGTATAGGTATTATGTGTCCACATGGACACGAGATAAGCAACCGGCAGAAGATTACGATCATTTCTGATTGTGTACTCTGTTTTGATTAGAGGTGTTATAAAACAAGTACAATATAGAAACCACTTGCTTCCGGGTCTTCTGTCTACAACCAGCAGTAAGCATGTGACGCATTCAAGATTCAACCAATTACACAAAATCAATATTCTGATCGTACCTATGCGGTAGGTACTCAAGATGAATTGTATCTTGTAGTTGCACAATAGGTGTGATGTTTAGTGGTCATGGATCGAACCGAGGACCTTCCAACTGCCTGCGGCAACACCTAAGCACCACGCCACCGCAAGGTTCTTTATTTGTACTTATCAAGAATTCCTATATAATAGGTTGTCGCATTTTGATTTTTTTTGTTTTTTGTTTATTTTTATTTTTATGCTTAACCCGAAAAATAATATGTGTAGCTATAAAGAGTAGGATGATAGTTTTAAAGTTATAAATACATTATTTTACCTTTGCCTTTTATTTTGACATTTTTAAAGTTATAAATACATTATTTTAACTGCTAAATCCTTATCAAGATTATGTATAAAACCATTATTCTCAATAAAAATAGTACTTCCTTATTTATGAAATTTATATTTTCAAGAAAAAAATCCAGTTGCAAGTGGAGTCGCAACTAAGTTTTCTGAGTTGCAAGTGAGGTTCTAATTCTGTTTTTTTTTTTTTTTTAGTTGAAGTACGTTTGGGACTGATTTTTTATTGTTGTAAGTGGAGTTGCAACTAAGGTTTTTTCCGAGTTGCCAGTGCGGTTGAAACTGAGATATTTTCAGTTTAAACTGAGATATCGAGTTACAAGTGGGATTTGTAATTAAAAGATTTCAGTTACAACTCATAACTGATTTTTTTAAAATTATAAATATGTTTATATGAGTGGAGTTATAAGTGTGATTTTCTTGTTGCCAGCGATCAGAAAACAAAAGCTAATAATCCTAATAGATGTACACGCTATTCTCTAATCCTAATAGGTGTGCATGCATGCATGCTCGTATGGATGGGGATTGAACAAATTGATCGAAGAGCTGGTCAGACCCGTAACTGCATGTGCAACGTACATACGCATCATGTGGGTGCTAATTCTCAGTGAGCTGAGCGCCTATCTAGCTAGACCCGTAGGAATTGCATGTGTTCAGAAAAACGTCTGCGGACACACCCTAGTCCACGTCCTACACTCGTGAAGAAAAATGTCCACAGGCTGAACATGAGAAGTAGTGTAAAAAATATAATATAATGCACGACCATTTATGTCAGTTCGGACTTTTAGTTTAGACGGCTAATGCAGCAATTTAATAATAAACTAGATAATTCCCCGCGCATTGCTGCGGGATAACTTATGCTTAAACTAAAAGTACATAATAAATATATCAATATGCTGATTTTAAACATAAAGATGCATCATATTTAATAGACTAACAATCGGCGGACTCTTGCATAAAAATAGGATCAAACCATTTTTTGTCCGGTCTGAAGATTGGTATCATTCGGTAGGAGAAGACACAAAAATGGTTAATCAAGATCTTCCACGAAGAATTAACTAATGTGGGCACGATAGAAGTAGGCATGTTAAATAAACTTCGTTAGCACACTGGATTTAGGGTAATTCAAAATAAAATATTTAGTTTTTTTTTTGCGAGATTTTTTTGCGAAAATAAATGGTTAGTTATCATGCAAAATACATAAAGAGCACATGAAATATATTTATTAATAAAATACATAAACCTTGTCAGGAAGATTATTATAAGATTAAATGCTGCACCAAATACTTTTGGAAGACATCTGTCTTGTTGTATGAATATAGTAGATGAAAGTGATTTAAAAACTGAGAAAAGATCCAATATCACATGAAATTGGCGACATGAAATTAAACCACATAGTGAAAGTACTCTGCAGAAATCACCTGATGATTAGCATCCAACAGTAGTTTAAATTAGAATAACCATCACATGTCCACATATAGAAAACGTAGGAGATTAAACTTCCCAAAGGATAGTTAATCAGGAAGCGCTAGGTTCACATGCCTTGACACACGATGAGCCTGAATAAGCCTTAATAAGAGGAAGCATGTTAAGGGACCCTGCAAATTGATAACCGAAAGAATTGTAATATAAGTATATAGCGATATACGTTCGATGGTGCGAGAGACATTCCACCCAAAACAACAATGTTATGCTGAACTTCCTGAAGCTGAGACTGTAGCACCGATGATGTTATTTATGTAGTCAAGAGTCGTCTCTGCTGTTCAGAGACCATTGCATGCGGGTCTCCTGTATGCTAGAGTCGTTCGCGGCCGGCCGCAACATTGATGTTCAGTTTGTGCACTAAGTACCATGCCGACGAGTGAGGAAGGCCAGCGTCGCCAGGGAAACACAGAAAATGGAAGAGACAGATGAAGATGAAGATGCAAGTGGACAGATGAAGATGGAGAAGACGGATGAATCATCCTTAAGAATGGAGCATATATAGTGGAGTGAGAATGGGACAACGAAGAGCCAAGTGGAAGGCCAAAGGGAGAGAAGTCTGCTAAACTCGTGAGATGGTGGAAACATTTAGTATCATTCAAACATAAATTGGCAATGAAACCGCTGCTTGCAGACCAACAGTTCACCATCGGATGAGAAAACTAAACCCCCCAACAATCAATTTTAAGAATATAAATGATGCCATCGGACGGTGATGTGGCATGCTTGCATGTTGAGATAATTACACTTAGTGGGTTGCTCTAATTTAGATACTATAGATACCTAATATGATGCAATATTGAGAATAGAAAACCCATCATTCAACCTTTCAATAGACAAGGTTGTCTCTGTGGCGTGTCGCTCTAGTAGTTATGCCCTGCTAATAAGAAAAAAAGATACCCCAGTTGTTAACTTGGCATGATGAAAAAACAATTAGTGGCCGGCTGGCAGGTGCATGCATGCTCGTACGGATGGGGATTGAACAAATTGATTCGCGGAAGAGCATGTGCGGCATATGCTAATTAATCGTTTCGCACCAGCTGGGGGGCATCCATCGTTGACGCCGATGGTACAGGAGGTGCCTGCCGTCCCCGTCGTCCCCTATGCAACAGACTGGCGTCGACGCCGATGGCATAGGACCTAGGGTGACGCCTTCAGCAAGGGAACGAAGCAAAAGCATCACCGTCGCTCGGCCCGGCAGACAGGGGGTTTTCACTCGGAGCCAAAGTTTTTTTTTTTAGCCTCTCCTGATAATACAAGCTGTAGAATCTGTTCGGACGCACAGATACGCACACCACAAACGCACACACACACCACACGTACACCCCACCTATGCGTCTAAACTAGACCTACAAGCTATATTCTAGGTCTTGAGAGACTTCCGAAGACCAGAGCTCCGGGAACGACGGGCACGTCGTCCTCGCCTGCGTCACGTAGACGTTGAGAGGCATCTGCGAATTTGCACTGTTCAGAGAACAGTGTTGCTACATGCTCCGGGGAACAGTGTAGCTGGATGAGACACCCGAAAATCGTCCCAGACGGGAATCGATCCCGGGCGGGCTGGCCAGCCACCGCTATGCCAAGCCACTGTGCTGTATGCACTTCCTCACTCGGAGCCAAGGTGGAGAGGGCAGACTCACGGCAACGCCTTCGCGGAGGGAAACGACGCTCAAGGGCGCCTCCGTCGCCGGAACTGACAACATTGAGCGAGGCTTTCACCTGAGACACGTCCAACTACCACAAGAGATCCAAACAGCCACTGCACCTCACACCACCAGATGCACGGCCAAGGTCTACCATTCTATCGAAGGCAGCTGGGAGGCGAAACTGACGGAGAGAAGGAAGAGCTGGCCTGCTGGCCAGAGGATCCATGGAGAGGCAAAGTCGAAAGGGTCGAAATCGAGGACGCCTAGATCTGGGCCGGAGCAGCCGCAACGACGCCTCCGCCCCACAAGCATCTTCCACGTAGACCACTACGCCGTCCACACGGCTGAGGTAGCTGACCTGCACCTACACAACACCACTCGCCGAAAGAGCGGCGCCATGACCACCGATTGGAGCCGCCGCTCTAGATCCACGGAGATAACCAACCTCACTCGTCCCCCAATCGGACGACGGGCCGTAGGCATGCAGCCAACCAACCCAGCTGTCGCACCTATGTTTCATCACCACCAGCGTCCTGGACTCCCAACAACACCAGTCCTGGACTCCCAATGACACCAGACAACCGCGCGAGACCACAAGCAGCGATGCTCAGATCTGCACCGGCCGGGACCTTGTCGTAGCCTATGCCACAACCTGCTGCACAGGGGACGACAGGGATGGCACCACCTGTGCCATCGGCGTCGAGGCTCTATTCGCCCGACTTGACACATGACGTGTCACGTGTGGGTGGCATCACACGCAGCAGCTATGCGCTCACTAGTAGGAGAAAGGTTATTTCTGGCGCACTAAATTAGCCTACCGCTAGCGAACACGGCTGCGCCAGCATTGCTACGCGAGTGGTAATAGGTTACTGCTGGCGAACAGCGGTAGGAATTATGTGGGCCACTAC